>JAQPPZ010009190.1:0-21342 GCA_028583015.1 Wollemia nobilis
TTGAGGGGGTAGACCAAAAGTTTTTCTTACACGTGATCAATCATCAAACACTTAATCTTGGAAATTACATTTAGCCAAGAACTATTCCTAAGATTATCATAAGCCCTCATTTTTGGGGGCAAAAAAAAGCAAAATTTCTCTTCTCAATAAAACTCTAATTCAATCAAATTTGAAATGCAATGTTAGTAACTATAGGTTTACTTAGGTGTGTATTACTTCACCAAGGCCAATAATGATCCCATTGAAGGAATCATGAGTATGCTTGTACATACTCACACTTTCACTTCAACAAGACAATCAAAATGATATGAGAACACTTGTAGATGGCTAGATGGTTTACCAAATCAAACCAAGCTCAACAATTTATCAAAGGAAAATTTTAAAGATATTTTTTCCTTCCATAATTGGGGTATTTTACATTGATCATAAAGAAATACAGTCCTATATCTCCTCTCTCAATACAATCATTATAGCATTAAAAACCATCTTATTTGTCTCTCTCATAATCAATCCATCTTATTTCATCCACAATCATTCATCACAATTCTTCTTCTTCAAAATAAAACCACCAAATTGATGTCATAAGTATTTGCACTGCACCATGTCTTCACACAATGTAGTACAAAAAGGCCAAATGTAGACACCCAAAATTGTTAGGATCCCATCCTAACACCTTGATGTAATAGTCTTTGTGGAATGTGGGTAACACCCATGTTAATACTTTGTAATATTTTGTTATAATTTTGTATTAAGAAGTGCCTAGCCAAATGGCACCCTTCTATGTAACCATTTTTCAAGAATGTAACTGATTGTAGGTAGGAGATTCTAGCTTGAGTGGTATTTTACATGTAATCCAACCTTGGGAGTTAGGTGCTAGAGGAATTCCTTAAAACTGTGAGGGGTAGTATTGTATGTATATTTTTGCATAATTTAATGAAGTATTGAAGGAGGTTACCCCTTGAAGAGACTTGTGATTCAGTGCTATTGTAATATTATTCCTTTTCTGTAACTTATTTCCATAATGTGCATTTTATTTCCATAGTGTGTTGTGAGCATATATGCTTATTTTTGTACTTGTGTGCATGTGTTTATTTTTAATAGTAGGTTCCTAAAAAGTGGTATAAATGCACTTTCTAGGGCTGTATTCTGCTATGATTGCAATGGTTTCTACCATTTTACTGTTAGGTATCAAATTTTTGTGTTTTAGTTTTTCCTTACACCAATTTTTCCTTAATAAAAAATAAAAAATAAAAAACCAGCAAAAAATTATATACAATTTTTTTTATCCACAATAGTTGAGTAGGTTAGAAACCCTATGCTGAGGGTTTTAAAATATCATGAGGGAGCTATCATTATTGGCTAAGCTAGATAAACCATAAAACATCTAGTGAAGTGAGGGGTGATCAAGATCCAATACCCAGGCCTCAGATAACACTCAGGCTTGGATTTGAGCTCCCACATATCTTCAATTATATCAAGAGGCCACTAGGATTAAATGAAATTTTATCCCTAGGAATATTTTTGGCCTCGTATTGTCCATAATGCAACGGAAACAACATCCTATAAGACTACCCTCTTGTACTATCAAAGAGGTAGATAGTGTGCTCAAGGGTATGTGTGGAATCCTCCTTGAGTAGTGGCCTAAAATATTGGTCTGAGCACTATTGTTTGTCATTGTGGTATAACAAAGGGCCTATGGGTATTACATACATGTTTTCCTAGTACACATTGGTTCTATCAAAATAATATAATATATCAAACATCTTGTTCACTAATTTTTTAACCTGTTACCATACCTTTGTCACAGAATTTCAGCACACAAAGAAGACATCCCTATTCTAGAGTTTCTACATACAAGCCTATAAATAAATAAATAGTACAGAAAGATAAAAGGTCAAAAAAATTACCAACATCATCAAAAGCAAGTATAGGAGGAAGTCCATATCAGTTAGCCCAAAAATTTATTAGTAACTTTTAGTATATATTTTTCAGGCCGTAAGGTTAGAATAGTTACTATGACAATCAAAATTTAGATGGGTAGGGAATATCTATGATAATTTGTAATATTTAGTGTAGGGTTTTTAAGTTATCAAGTCAATCAGACAAGAATATCTATGACAAAGTCAGACCAGATAGGAGACAATTACAGTGTCAAGAGTGATCAGTAGTCAAAAATGATAGAGCAAAGGACAAATATGGGTGATTGACTTAAAACCTAACTTTTAAACAAATACCCTAGAGGAAAAACCAACCGCACCAGTAGACTCATCAAAATCACAATATAAAAACATTGGGGTGCCCAAAATTAGTTTTGTGGTAATTAGCTCATTGTGATTATTATTTTGAGTTAATAATTTTGATATACCTCACCCAAACCAATTTTTGGACCCTTACTAAAAATAATAAATCCTAAAACCACCTTTCTATTTTTAGTAAGTTCTACAAAAATGATACAAACCTTTGAATATGACTGGGGGTACTCGATAACAATAATTAGATAGAGATATTCAATACAAACTGGATGATTTGGGTACCAAACTATGGGATTTATTTAATAAAATCCTAGAAGTGGTACAGTCACAACTCCAATATTTCCATAAAACTATGATTGATATTTCTCTTGCACAAAAAAATATGAAGCTTGAGTTGGATAGTCGCATGTTTGTTGGTTTTGTAGAAAAACATGACCAATAAAACATTGGTACAAGCAACTGCCAAGGAATTATCCCAACTCACAATGGAATGATATTACAAAATTAGACTCTCCCAAGTTTGATGGAAAAGATCCTAAGGGATGGATTTGTAAGGCAGAATAATATTTCACTCTTCATAATATTGATTGTTTCCTATGGTTGACCATTTTTTATTTTAATTTTTTTTATATGCACTCCATTGGTTTTTGTGGCTTCAAAAGGCCAAACCTAACCTTTCTTGGATTGAATTTATGAAATGCCTACTCACTCACTTTGGTCCTAGCGACTTTGAAGATTTTAGAGGAGCCTTTTTCAAACTCAAACAAACCTCAACTGTTCAAGAATATCAAACTCAATTTGAAAAACTTGCCAATCAAACAACTAGTTTAAGTACTGACTCTATCTAAAGTTATTTTGTTAGTGGACTAAAGGATGACATTAGGATTGAGGTTAACTTTTTTCAACCTCAATCACTACCATAGGCCATACAATTGTACAAATTGGTAGAAGACAAATTTAGGGTTCTTGGTTTCAGTCATACTTCTAACTTTCCTTAATCTAAGCCATATTTTTCAACCAAGCCAATACCAAATCCTACTACTAAACCTCCACCTATAAAAATATTGAGTCATGAGGAGGTGGAGAGTAGAAAGACACAAGGGTTATGTTACAATTATGATGAAAAATATTCCTAAGGGCATATGTATGTACAATAAAAAATATACTTGCTTGATATGGATGAGGATGAGGAGAATCCTCAAGAAACAAAAACCATAAACCAATCGGTCGAACAAGAGGAAACCTAACAAAAAATATTTGTACATGCTTTAGTAGGAGTATCCACCCCCAAACCATGAAGGTGATTGGCCATTTCAAGGGACAAAGGATCATAATTTTGATTGACTCTGGAAATACATATAATTTTATTGATCCATGTATAGCCAAGCAAGGTGTAGACACCTAAAACATGACATGTTTAGGAGACTACTCATATGGGCACCTTTGCAGACCATATGAATGATCTTGGACCTATCCAAGAGCTAGCAATGGTTCTAACCACTCATTTGGGTTAGCTTTATCCTATCAGTCCCAACCACTAAATCTCATAGTAGCTACAATCTAGCCATACCTACTGATAGTGGCTAGGAGCTCTTAGCTATCCTAAGTGAGAGTGGCTAGCTCTAAAATAGACTCAGCCCTACAAGCCAAGTTGAATTAGTTATGCCAATAGTATTTTCAACTAATTTGAGTGATTGAGGGTGCAAATATTCTGAAAGGTTCCTCCCAACTGCTATAGGCTAGCAATTCTTGATCTTGGCTTCTCCATGAAGCTAATATTGGAATTCGGGAGGCCTATTTATAGGACCTCCCATGAATGAAAAGAAGAGATAATATTTATGTAGTGAAGCCGTACCAAATTGAATAGTGAATTGATAGCTCTTGAGGAGATTTGAAGTGCTTACCAATTATGGAATGACAAACATACAAACAACAATAGAGCTTTTGAAGGACTGATAATCATACACCGCAAATTCACACCAATATAACATGAATCCTAATGAATTCAACTACAAATCCATCTTTGGACAAGCAGGTGATCCTTGACCATCAATTCAAATGAAGAATTGTCTATTGCAACCCCTAATTTAAGAGGCTAAATTTATAATGCATGACTACTATCTTCGATAGCCGCTCACAGGCCTCCGTCGCTAATGATAGTAGAATCTAGGGTTTGATGCATTATTTATTTAGTTCTTAGCATAGTTTCCCATCTATTTTTGCTTTATCAACTTATATTAGAGTAGATTTATCATTTTCAATGCATTTGTATGGTTGATTAGCATTTATTTACACATTTTTGCTCATCTTTGTGCTTTTTCATACTTTTATCATGCTTTCATGTCATTTTATGCAAATTCTTGGATTCAACCTCATCACGAGAGGTTGCATATGCTATTGACATGTTTTGTGGTTGCTTTGTGTGCAGGTGATAGGATCTACAAAGGAAAAAACCACATATAAGGATATTTCCTCCAAACAAGTGAGAAGGAGGCATCAATAAGCCCTCAATCAGTTCATGTCGATCTAGAAGGCCTATGAATTTCACCACCCCTATTTTGGGGGCTTCACATATTTGTATTTATTGTATCAAAATTTGGTATCCCTAAGAGGGACATACATGTAACTAATTTTCATGATTAATTAATAAAATGAGCCTTTACATTTTTCTTAATTCATTATCATTGTATGTTTTCTTACTTTATCTTTGATATATGATGCAAATACAGTAAGGTGCATGCATTCTAGCATTGTATAGATGGTGATCATAGTGAAAACACCCAAAATTTATGTTGTTTACTGATATGTTTTATTTTTTTTTCACATAGGTGCAACCGCTCTGATCGATAGTGGCTAGCAAAGCCTAGCAAATTTTGAAGATAACAGCTAGATTCAGAGTCACCCTGAGTGATAGCGACCGATAAAAATCTTGCAAATAGCAAGCATTTAGATCATCAGCAGAATTGGATTTCAAGGTGGTTTAAATTCTCTATATTTTTACTTCTCTGTCTGTGTTTTTATTTTTTGAATGTAGTAGATGAATGTTAATTAGAGAATATAGAGAAATTTTAAAGAAAAATTTATAAGATCCATTAGGTTCTCTACTAGTCATTTCTAGGAACATCAGTATTTGAATGTAATCTGCCCTAGGGTTTGCATTCTTAAGGCCCAATTAGAGACCATTTTTCATAACTAGTCTTACATCCTTTGAGTATCATCTAGCTTGTAGATGTGCATTCTATGAAATATAAATGCTCTTTTAAACATATAGAAAAATAATTTGAGTGCCCTATGATGCATTTTATTTTTATGTAAAATTAAAAAGAACCACCATACACCACATCACACTTAAACATTAGTGAGTTGGACTTCTTACCCAACCACTAATAGAGACAAATGATGGTGGGCTTCATATCCATTCGTTGGCTCACATGATACAAACCTGATTTATTGGCCAAGACTAGATCCAAGAACTAATGTAGCTTAGAAAATTTGCATGTACTTCTCCTCGAAGGGTATAACACTCGCTAAGTGAGACTAGATGTTAACTGGTAGGACCTATGCTCCCTGATTGCGTATGGGCTTCATATCCATACTTTGGTGGGTTTACGTGATTGAAATTTCATTATTGGTTGTCGAGCTACGAGCATTCATGTGAAAATACTTTAAAAAAATAATATCATCCAACAAAAGAAAATATATGATGAGGTATTTTTGAAAATCAATAAACCAAAAACACACAATACAAGTTCTTAGGACACACATATAATCCTTAAAAGAGATAAAATCACTTGTCTACTTTGTTTGTGTGTCTAAAAATTTACACAAGAGATAAGGTCACATTTTCATGGTCTTCACATGGAGCAACCACCCTCGGTCTAACATCGAGGCAGGAACTAGTGCTCCACCCAATAATAATTACAACAACATTGATGTTGAGCCACCCACACAGAATATCGTTGGATGTAGTCCAGCGAGCCTCGAGGGGATAACTCAACCCATGGGGGTAAATCTCAAGGAAACCTAGCTAGAGGACTAGATCCAAGTTCCTCTTACAATAGATGGAGGGAGCTTCAAGGACCCAATCCTCATAGGATATACATAGATGAGATCAGCCCAATGAGGGTTAAAACACTAGGGTTGTATCTAATCGTAGACCTACCATAACTCCTAACCACATTAAGGGTGGTAGAATTATAATAGATACTAATATTATTGAAGAAAATGGTACTCCATAATACTAGCCATGGAAAACCATATAACTTGATGAACTAGACCGGGTTCTCCTAAGGCCAACATAGTAAAACATTACTACTACTCGCTCTGTTTATGAGAGTTCACATAGTCATAAAATAGTGAGACACACTCATGAGTAGGGAGAAACTTCAAAACGTCCCCACAACACTCACACTACTTCTGATCATGGAGGTGCAGAATACAGGTCATTGCATACTGATAAAGTTACCTTTATAGATAAAGGCAAAAGCATAATGGGCGCTCCTTCAAATACTATTACCATAGTGACTCCTTGCACAGAGTTACAAAGTTTGATACCTTCAGTGGTGGTTCAATTCGATCATGTGTGTAGGTAGTATGAATATACACAATATAAAGAAAAATTACTCCAAGACAAAAGGGAGGCATTACGCATAGAGCAAGAGTGCCTTGATAAACTTGAACAAGAAGAGGCACAAGCACAAAGTAAATGGCACCAACATCTATATGAACAGTACCTGATGGAATAACATACCCTAGAACAAATAGAGCATTAGGAAAAAGTGGATAGGTTGTCTTAAGCCAACCTACACATGGGCAGTGAGTACTGCCACTCCAATAGATGTGTTGCTTCTCAAATCGAGTGGTAATCCAAATGGGTAGATGAATGCACTTACTACACCTCACAGCATGCTTCAAGATACCAATGGTACCTAGCGCAAGAACAGGTGGAGCATGAACAAGAAAAAAATGTGGATATGGATAACTAGGAGTATAATTATCCTAAACCATCGTTCATGGCCATGGGAGAGGACTATAACCAATGAACTTAGTCTAATGTAAAATGATTACCTCCTCGGCCACCCCAAAAGAACCATCAGGAGGAAGAGATCATTTCTTCAAAAGCTTACAAGGTGCTTATCAAGAGACTCAAATCTCTCAATAAACAAGATGTGGCTGGTCAAAAGCCCACTTTATGCAAGATACACAATCAACGCTTGTGCCCATAGGTACTATTGAGAAGCAACACACCCGCACTGAAAAATGAATTTCCACCCTTTAAAAATTTTGAGCTTTCATTCTGCAGTAGGGACCCTCTTGATGATTTTCAAGTTTTAATTTCAAATTTTACTTGCCTCTTTCTTCTTCAAGTTTTGCCTATGTCAAAGTATCCAAGTATTCTTGCATTCTGGCTTTGTTATCTCAGAATTCACTTTTCACATGCTAGAATCATTCATGGATCAAGAAAATCTTACACCGGTATGAAAAAAATGCAGAAAACAGATAGATAAATTCATTGAAACCAAAACTTTCTTTTTTTGGAAGTGTCGCGATATCGCTACACTTCTATTTTTGGAAGTGTCGCGATATCGCGACACTTCTATTTTTGGAAGTGTCGCGATATCGCGACAGGTTTTGGAAAAATCGGATAAGTCAAAAATGCATAGCGAAATCGTGACACTTTTCATTTTTGGAAATATCGTGATATCACGAAATTTCCATTTTTGGAAATGTCACGAAGTCGCTACAGTTTTGGAGAGAGAAGGCGAAGTTGTACGGAACGTCGTGAAATCACGATAGGTCACATTTTTGCGGCTGGCAAGAGTGAAAAATTGACTAAGGCATGGAACAAGGCGTGATTTCGCGACATGTCACGAAAACACGACATGTCGCATTTTCATGGCAAGATGGGCAGAAAAGGGGCAAGTGAGAAAAGTGTCACGAAATCGTGACGTCACTATTTTGCGACGTCGTGAAATCATGACAGGTGAAGCAGAAAACAGTCAAGGCGTACGAACTGTCACGATTTCGCGACATGTCGCGAAATCGCGACGAGTCCAAGACAAATCCAGCAAAACAGAAATTAGAGTGAAAATTCTAAGGCATTCACATGTCGTGAAATCATGATGTTTCGGAGAGACAAGGCTTGAAAAGACAAGGGTGTCACGAAATTGCGACACAAATGAAAGATGGTGAGCAAAGGAGCCACCATGTCGCGATTTCGCGACATGGTGGAGAGATAGCGAGCAAAGGTTTTTAATCTGATTTAATAGTTAAGGTTTTGATTTAATATTTTTAAAATACTAATCCATCTTTTGTCCTTTCATGCAGGATGCCATCTGGCACTTACATGATAGCGGAGAAATGGCCATAAATATAAAGCTTAGTGCAAATTAATCAAAGACTGCCATAGTGAAATGGGAGATGCCGAAAATTGCTGTTTCATCGAAATTTTATAGATCTGGCCGCAAGGAGACTTTACGGTGACTAAGCAGCTGCCCATAGTGGAATATGTCGGGAATTGGCCGAAAAGTGAAAATATCTGCACACAGTTACCAGAATTTGTCGATGAATGCATTTAATGGAAATTTATGGCAGAATTAATAGCTTGTAGAGATTTTTTCAAATCAGAGATGGCTCTACGGAGATGAAATGTCAAAGAAGTGGTGACTCATCCAAATTTTTGAGGGAATTAATGAGGGCATTTACTCACAGTTACGGGTGAATGCAAGTGGCATTCGAATTCTATCTTCTCCATTTATGGCAAGTGACTACACTGAGTTGCAGAATGGTTAAGTTCTATCAAGACTTTGTTTTAAAGAGCTTGTATTGTAAAACCCGGGATCTAGGGTTTAATATGATAAGATTTACGATTTGAGAAGAAGATATTTCTGAAAAGATCAGGGTCTGTCCTGAGTCTATAAATACTTCTTCTCAATGTAATCGTAGGAGGTGGAAACTTAGAAATAAAAAGGCTATTGAAGCAATTTCTTGCAAATTTTGTTAAATACTTTATTTTTGGACTTGGAGTTGATGTGCTTTTGTTTTCTGTGATAGCATGGCCAGGAGCCTAATCTTTTGTAGATTGTGATAAGTTCTTCTTTTGTTATCTGTTTCTTTAAAGTTTATTAAATATATGCTATGAATCTATGTTATCAAGATTAAATATGTTGTTGGGCTTCATTTGTTCTATTGTATGCTAGAGAAAATTATAGGTTTAAGGTTCAGGCCTGTTCTAATTGCTCTATCCTCACTGTACGAGCTAGGCTACCGGTGAAAGATATCAATTTTAACCGACTTCCCTTTGGTTTATAATTTTCTGTTAGATCTGTTTCATCTCTGCCTTATGCTCTTAGTAGAAACTGATCTTGGAAAGCTGGAGACTTTCTTCTTTGATTTATTCTATTATGAAGCTGATAGTATAAATAAAATTGATAGTTTTGTTTTATAGTTAAGTTTGATAAACTTCTCTTTTTGTCGTACCCTACCCTCTTTGTTTTATCGTGAAATGATCTATTTTTATTTTCTTTTAATTTTGTCTTTTATTTAAATCTGCTGACCCATGAGAGCTAGATCAAAGAATAAATTTTAAATATGATTGTCAACAAGTGACAATTTTTTAACATTACTGAGCAAGTTCGGTGAGCCCGTTGTAAGGTACAGATAGTCCACATTGAAATCTATTCTAGAAGCGAAAAAGAGTGAATTGAAATTCGACCTGACTCTGTAACTCACACCTTGGATAACCAGCTAGATCCTAAAGTGAGTGGGATTTATCCCGTATAAGTGTTATCTAATTTTTGTGCTCATTCTTCATAGGGTGTGTATAAAAGTCGGACCAACATTTAAAAATGGTGCTAGAAGGAGGGCCTACTAAAATCCGATCAGTATTGTAAGTTGTCAGTACAATTTTTAAGATTTCCAGAAAAGAAGACCTCAAGTTCAGTACTCTGTTAAGGACTGTAAGTTTGTAAGTGCCTGTGAAAAGCTGGATTCTACATACAGGGTAACAAGGTCCCACCCCAGAGCTAGAGAGCTCCTTGTCCCTGAATTAGAAACTCTGAGAAGAAGTAGCCTCAGAAGGGCCAAATATCTGTCTGAAATAGTTTTATCACCACTGATAGTTACTCCAACCACAACTCAGAATATAACTGTCAACCAGGTAGTAATGGCAAATTGGTTGGGCTCCATTGCTTTGAATATTTCGGGTATATCCCATGACCTACCCATAAATCCAGAAAGATATCTCCCTAGATATAAACATGATGGGACAAGAACTGTAGAAGAACATTTGGTTGCATTCAAGAATGCTTTGAAACTATTAAATGTACAACATGAGGATGTTGCCTGCAGATTGTTCCCATTCACTCTCCAAGAGGGAGCATATGATTGGTTTCTAAACCTCACTAATGATTCTGTCACCAGCTGGAATGACTTAGAAAAAGTTTTTGTGTCACAGTTCGGTGAAGTGATAGATCCTAGTATATTGTACCAACAGTTTTCTGACATCAAAAGAGAATTAAGTGAATCTATCAGATCTTATAATGTTAGATTCTAGAAATCTTATGGTAGACTTACTGGGTATTATGTACCGAATGTAGACCTGGCATTAGAGATCTTTAGAAACTCTCTAGATCCCATGACCTCTATCTTCTTGAAGAGAGATCCCACTGTTACTAATTTGACAGAAGCTTATAAAGAAGCTTTGATTCTGGAAAGACAGTTGGGACCCCAGCCTTTAAATGCTCAGCAAATTCCTTTGGTTACACAAGCTACCCCTGTGTTTAATCCTATACCACATTAGGTAATGTTGCCAGTTTGTCAGACTCTACCATCAGCAAATCCATTGGCTGTAGCACCTGTTGAGAGTGTACAGAACCCAGGCAAAGAGGCTGACAGTGCAAGAGTTGAAGAAGTCTCAAATATAGTTCAAAAATTGGCCAATGATTTCTTGAGTTTTAAAAGGCAATTTTCTACTAGGGACAATTCCAACAGATATTCATATCAACCAAACAGATTCAATCGGCCCCCGTATGAACCTAATAAATATTACAAGGGTAAAATCCATGATGTGAATATTTGTGATTTAGCTCTGCCTAACTGGTGTAGAATACATGCCACTTCTCAGCATGGGGAGTTGGATTGTCTAGAATTTTGCAATGCATTTGAAGCTTTGTCTGGAGATTTGATCTCCCTTAAAAATAAAAGAACTGCTGATGGCCCAAGTTCATCCAGCCACAGTGCAGCTATGGTCCTGGATTCTTTCACTTTCTCGGATGAATCTGAGAATGTAGTTGAAATGCCTATGGATGAGGTGCAAGCTTTCCAGCAGTACAGAAGAGATAACTACAACCTAAGGAATAGGAATCCGGAACCTAATACTACATCAACCCCTCCAGACAACTCTCATAATGTTCCTCCAGACTCCTCTCCAAGAAATAATCCATCTCCACCAAAGGGAGGAAATTTGAGAGGACCAGATGCTTTTGTCCCTGCACTTAATAAAGGATATAACATAGTGGAGGATATGAAAAATATTAAGGCCAACATTACTCTACATGAGTTGGCACAGATTTCAGAGCAAAGAGACCACCTGATAAAAACATACTATGGCCCCACTACTAAACCTGTGGACAAAGGAAAGAAAATAGCAAATGCCAATCTAGCCATGTACAAAGAAAAAACTGAAGTTCCCCCCTTTTTACTGACTATTCGTATTTTTGGGAAGAACTTACATAATTGTTTGGTAGACTCAGGTGCATCTGCTAATGTTATGCCTTTGGCCATTTGTCAGCAGTTGGGTCTGACCGCAATGAAGTCTGAAAGGAGAGTTGTCCAATTAGAGAAATTAGAGGTTAAAGTTGTTGGAGAACTTCAAAATATTTATATCCAATTAGCATCTGAGCCAAGGGCTCAACATAAAATTGAAATTCAGGTTGTGGATATCCCCGTGGGGTATGGGATGCTGTTGAGTAGGGATTGGTCGAGATATCTGAACGGATACTTGGCAACAGATTTTTCACACATGTGGTTGTCGTGGAAAGGAGTGGCAAATCAATTACGGGTTGAAAGAGAACCCAGGTACAAGCATACAATTACTGAATACAATGTAGAGAATGAAACTGTAAATATTGCAGAGGTAGATATTGGAGTCTACAATTTAACAACGGGGCAAAATAACAAGTTTAATAAAGCTCATCCTGTACATACTAATGAAGTCTGGACACTTCATGTGGATGGGGCTAGATCTAAACGGGGTTCTGGAACAGGGGCAGTCCTTGGAGGGCCTGAAAGTCAGACATATTTTATGTCTTACCACCTACAGTTCCCTTGTACAAATAATTTAGCAGAGTATGAAGCTCTGGTTTTAGGTTTGAAGTTTGCTTTGGACAAAGGAGCAAGAAATATTCAAGTTTTTACTAATTCAGAATTGGTGGCAAATCAATTCAGGGGTAAATTCTAGTGTAAAGCATCTTATTTAAAAGGATACAAACATCGAGCTTGGGATCTTGTAGAAGACTTTGATGCTTTTAATCTGACACACATACCCAGAGAACAGAATTCACATGCGGATGTCTTGGCTTCTTTAGCTGCAAGTTTAAAACCATTGGAGGAATTTAAATGGAATAAGTTTTCAATTGAGTTAGTCCCTTGTCCTTCAGTCCCAAATAACATAGATAATTTTCAAGTTTTCTCTGATGATCAACAGATTGTAAACTTTTTGCAGAGTACTAACACATTTGAAAATGCTATAATCGATGAGGGCCAAAGGGATACCCTACTGGAACAGTTAGATGATGACAGGGGAATAATGAGGTTGAAAGACAACAGAATTCCAAAAGGAATGGTGGAGCTGGAGCGGCTCTTTGATGTTGAAAAAATCAAGCAAAAGGTGAATTCTGAGGATTATGTGGGTGCCACAGACAGTGAGACTGAAAACCTGAACATAGGAGTCGAAGAAGATCCCAGGCACATCAAGTTGGCTAAGAACTGTGATCCAAAAATAAAAAGAAGTATGATTGATTTTCTTCACAGGTCCAAGGATGTTATGGCCTGGTCATACAAAGACTTAAAGGTATTTGATCCTAAATTTTACACTCATAGTATACCTTTAAAAGAATTTTGCAAACCTTTCAGGCAAAAACAGAGGCATGTCAATGCTCTGTTAGAGCCCCTCATCTAGAAAGAAGTAGAAAAACTCTTGAGTGCAGCCATTATTTTTCCCATCAGGCATTCTACTTGGGTGGCCAATCTGGTGCCAGTCAGAAAGAAAAATGGAGAGATCTGCCTGTGTGTGGATTTTAGAAATTTAAACAAGGCATCTGAGAAAGATAATTACCCACTGCCTTCTATGGATGAGGTGCTGCAGATTGTCAATGGTTCGGAGATGATGTCTTTCTTGGATGGTTTCTTAGGATATAATCAGATATTGGTTGAGAAGGAAGACAGAATGAAAACTGCTTTCACAACTAAGTGGGAAACTTTTGCTTACAATAGGATGCCATTTGGATTAATAAATGTTGGAGCTACATTTCAACGAGCAATGGATCATGCTTTCAAGGGGATTATGGGTAAATGCATTGTTGTTTACATGGATGATTTAATAGTTTTCTCTAAATCTCGGTTTGACCATGTAAAACACTTGGAGTCTGTGTTTAACAAGTGCAGGGAGTTTGGCATTTCTTTAAATCTGAAGAAGTGCATTTTTGGTGTAACAGAAGGAAAGCTCCTTGGGCACTTGGTCACAAAATATGGCATTTCCATGGATTCGGACAGAGTTGAAGCAATATCCGGCATACCATTTCCCAACTCCAAGAAAGAGTTGAGATCCTTCTTTGGAAAAATTAACTTTGTCAGGAAGTTCATCTCTGGTTTTGCAGAGATAGTCAAGCCAATGAATGACATGCTAAAGCAAAGCTGCTCAGATTGTCTGGACCACAGAAGCTAAAATAGCCTTCCAAGAAATCAAGACAGCCATCAATCAAGCACCAGTTCTGGTAAGCCCAGACTTCAATGCAGATTTTTATCTGTACACTTTTTCTTCTGAACATACACTTGCTGCAGTTCTGACCCAACGGAGAGAAACTGGGGAACATCCAATTGCTTTCAAGAGTACTAATTTAAAGGGGGCTGAGCTAAAATATTCTTGTTTAGACAAAAAATCTTATGCCTTGGTAAGAGCAGTTAAGCAGTTCAGGCACTACATACTCAGAAGCAGAATTCATGCTATAGTTCCAGACCCAGCTGTTAAATACCTTCTAAGTTAGAATGAGTTGGGTGAACTAAGGGGTAATTGGGTTACAAGGATGTAAGAGTATGATTTAGAAATTAGGCCTACAAAATTTATCAGAGGACTTGGTTTTTCCCGACATATTGTCGAAGTACCTATACGAGAAGAAGTTAATCAGTTAAATTTTGAATCTGATGACTGGTATGGAGATATTATTCATCTGCTACAATTTAGAATTTTCCCATCTCACTTGAACAGAACCCAAAGGAGAGCATTAAAACTGAAAGTTGCTCATTATCTCCTCAAAGCAGGTAATTTGTACAGAGAGAATTATGCTGGCATTTTCCTAAGATGCATTTCTTGGGGTGAAGTCAATGAAGTCATGTCCAGTTTTCATGAAAAGTTAGGGGCAGGGCATTCATCAGGATCTGCTACTGCGCATAAAATATTGAGAGCAGGCTATTATTGGCCTACACTATTTAAAGATGCCCATCAACATGTAATAACCTGCCATCAGTGCCAAACTTTTACGGCCAAAGAGGCCAACCAGGATCTACCATTGCAGCCTGTTGTAATAAATAAACCTTTCATGCAATGGAGACTTGATTTTGTGGGAGTGATTAATCCAAACTTTTTAGTAGGGCATAAGTATGTTATGACAGCTACTGATTACTACACAATATGGGTTGAAGCAGTATCCACCACAAGAAGTACAGCTCATGAAGTGATTGAATTTTTAGAGTCAAATGTCATAACTAGATTTGGGGTTCCTCTGAATTTGGTGTGTGATAATGGACTAGCCTTCCAATCATTGGAGTTTGCAGAATGGGCATACCATATGGGGATAGTTATCAGATTCTCATCCAACTATTATCCCCAAGGCAATGGACTGGCTGAGTCCACAAACAAGAATTTAATGAATGCCATCAAGAAATCTGCAACAGACAAACCCAGGCAGTGGCATACATTATTGAAGTATGCACTTTGGGCTGACCGGATAAAATATAAAGTGGCTCTTAAAACTTCTCCTTTTGCTTTGTTGTATGGTACCCATCCAATTGTTCCCATCTCTTTGAAGTTACCTACTTACCAATTTGTCTTAGACTATTTTGAGGATCAAGCAGATGCAGAAGCCCATGTTTTAGATCTAACTAACTTGCAGGATGAAAGACTCCAAGCCCTGGAACACTTCAGTTGGCACCAAGAAACTTTCAAGCACTGGTTTGACAAGAGGGCCAAAGTGAAAGCTTTCAGACTGGCAGACTTGGTGCTTCTATGGGACAAGGCCCATGAGAAGAAGGGTAAGCATACAAAGTTGCAGCCACTATGGATAGGCCCGTATCAGATTACTGAGATTCTGGGTAATAATGCATTTCTTTTACAAGACCTTGATGGTAATTTTCTAGACCTCCCTATTAATGGTCAGTACTTAAAACATTATTTCTCGGCTGTTTCGTCCAATATATCATTTGAATGAGTCACAAAGAAGTTGTAACATGTGTATACATTGTGAATAACTCTGCAGTTTTATTTTTCTTTAGCTTAATTTTAATTGCCTGTACAGTTTTTAGTTGCTTTATTTTAGTTTAATCATTGTTGTCTGTACAGTTGTCTTGTTTTATTTTAGTTTCTTTTAATGCCTATACAGTTTTAGTCTGTCTTGAAGTTCTTTATTTTCTTTTCTTTGTAAATAACCCTGTAGTTTTGTTTTCTTTGCTGCCTGTACAGTTTTATTTTAAAGTCTGTGCAGTTTTATTTTATTTTGTTTTTAAAGGCCTGTGTCTGTTCTTGGAAGTCTGTACAAAGTTCTCTAGCTTTTAAAATTCTGTTCTTTAACCTTTTCCTAAGCATTCATAAAAAAAAAAGTCAGCCTTCCAAAAATTGTTTTTATTCTAAGCTGATCAATCCAGTGTTCATTATCATAATTGTGAGATAGTTTGTTTGAACTGAATAGTGGAACTATTTTTTTAGTCAGAACAACAGTGGAAAGATGATTGGATTTTGTGTCTTGCTTGCCACAGTTGTTTTAATTATAAAGAAACTACTATGTTGTTTGGTTAGAGGAACTCCCGGGGAATCCAAGAAAAGTTGGTTATAAGAGGGGACTATGATTCCTGTAATTATTTGAGTATCCATAAAGGCTATCAGTGCCTAGGCTGAAGCAGTTCTAGATTGATGAAATGTTAAAAGAAAATTATTATTCTTTCTAAGGCTTTTCAGATGTTGATGTATTTCAAAAGAAAGAGATGAAAGTTGGATTGGCACTCTGTTATTTCCAATATATATATATATATAAAAAAAAGATAAAAAAAGAAAAAAAAAAGGGGAAAAAGAGAGTTATATAATGAAAGAGGCAGCCAAGATTTCAAAAGATGTTTTTCATCTACCAAGTTGTAGATTCTACCTTACAGTTGTAAATTTGGGTCGTGTAATTCTAAAGGGTAACTCTGTCGGGGCTGTAAAAGGCTAAACTAGTAAACAGAGCTCTACTCGGTTTCCCCTTTTACAATCTAGAAAAGCTGATCAATCCGGAGTTCAACATTCGATCCAGTCATTTTTGAAGAAAGTTTTATACGCTTGTAATTGCACATCAGAAATCTTCCTTAAGTAATTCAACCTAGTATGTCCTTGGGAAATTTTAACAACTATCAGTTAGTAGTCAATTTATTTTGAATAATATCTGTGGCAAGGCAAGATACATGGTATTTGTTGTTTTGAAACTAGAGTCCTGGGTTCTAAAATAATGCTACTATTTTACCTGCAGATATCGCCATTTGTTGAGAAGCAACACACCCCCACTGAAAAATGAATTTCCACCCTTTGAAAATTTTGAGCTTTCATTCTGCAGTAGGGACCCTCTTGATGATTTTCAGGTTTTAATTTCAAATTTTACTTGCCTCTTTCTTCTTCAAGTTTTGCCTATGTCAAAGTATCCAAGTATTCTTGCATTATGGCTTTGTTATCTCAGACTTCACTTTTCACATGCTAGAATCATTCATGGATCAAGAAAATCTTACACCGGTATGAAAAAAAATGCAGAAAACAGATAGATAAATTCATTGAAACCAAAACTTTTCTTTTTTGGAAGTGTCGCGATATCGCGACACTTCTATTTTTGGAAGTGTCGCGATATCGCGACGGGTTTTGAAAAAATCGGTTAAGTCAGAAATGCGTAGCGAAATCGCGACACTTTCCATTTTTGGAAATGTCGCGATATCGTGACATTTCCATTTTTGAAAATGTCGCGAAATCACTACATTTTTGGAGAGAGAAGGCGAAGTTGTACGAAACGTCACGAAATCGCAACATGTCGCATTTTCGCAGCTTATAAGAGTGAAAAATCGACTAAGGCATGGAACAAGGCGCGATTTCGCGACATGTCGTGAAAACGTGACATGTCACATTTTCACGGCAAGATGGGCAGAAAAGGGGCAAGTGAGAAAAGTGTCACGAAATTGTGACAGGTGAAGCAGAAAACAGTCAAGGCGTACGGACTGTTGCGAAATCACAACAAGTCCAAGACAAAGCCAGCAAAACAAAAATCAGAGTGAAAAGTCTAAGGCATTCACATGTCGTAAAATCATGACATCGCGATTTCACGACGTCGTGAAATCACAACGTTTCGGAGAGACAAGGCTTGAAAAGACAAGGGTTTCACGAAATAGCGACGTTGCGATTTCGCGACACAAATGAAAGATGGCGAGCAAAGGAGCCACCATGTCGCGATTTCACGACATGGTGGAGAGATGGTAAGCAAAGGAGCCACCATGTCACGATTTCGTGACATGGTGGGGATTTTGCAAAGGCAAAGTCACAGAGGAAGAAACAAAAGAAGAAAAGGAGCCAAGGCAAGGAGCAGGTCGCGATTTCGCGACATGTCGTGAAATCGTGACATGTCACAGTTTTGCGGCTTGCGAAGCAGAAAGTTGCAGTGGCTAGAAGAGGGGTCGTGATTTCACGACATGTCACGAAATCACGACATGTCACATTTTTGCAGCCATGTTGGAGAAAAGTGTTGTAGAGAGCATGGGTGTCACGATTTTGTGACATGTCGCGAAATCACGACATGTCTCATTTTCGCGACCTTGACAGAAAAGAGCCCGAAAATGAAAAGACAGCTGAAATGGACATGTGGCACGATTTTGTGACACGTGTCAAGACACTGCAAGCCACATATCAGATAAATAAGGCCGACATGCAAGTAAACATTAGGGTTTTTAATCTGATTTAATAATTAAGGTCTTGATTTAATATTGTTAAAATACTAATCCATCTTTTGTCCTTTCATGCAGGATGCCATCTGGCACTTACATAATAGCGGAGAAATGGCCATAAAGGTAAAGCTTAGTGCAAATTAATCAAAGACTGCCATAGTGAAATGGGAGATGCCGAAAATTGATGTTTCATCGAAATTTTATAGATCTGGCCGCAAGGAGACTTTACGGTGACTAAGCAGCTGCCCATAGTGGAATATGTCGGGAATTGGCCGAAAAGTGAAAATATCTGCACACAGTTACCGGAATTTGTCGATGAATGCATTTAATGGAAATTTATGGTAGAATTAATAGCTTGTAGATATTTTTTCAAATCAGAGATGGCTCTACGGAGATGAAATGTCAAAGAAGTGGTGACTCATCCAAATTTTTGAGGGAATTAATGAGGGCATTTACTCACAGTTACGGGTGAATGCAAGTGGCATTCGAATTCTATCTTCTCCATTTATGGCAAGTGAATACACTGAGTTGCAGAATGGTTAAGTTCTATCAAGACTTTGTTTTAAAGAGCTTGTATTGTAAAACCCGGGATCTAGGGTTTAATATGATAAGATTTACGATTTGAGAAGAAGATATTTTTGAAAAGATCAGGGTCTGTCCTGAGTCTATAAATACTTCTTCTCAATGTAATCGCAGGAGGTGGAAACTTAGAAATAAAAAGGCTATTGAAGCAATTTCTTGCAAATTTTGTTAAATACTTTATTTTTGGACTTGGAGTTGATGTGCTTTTGTTTTTACGTGATAGCATGGCCGGGAGCCTAATATTTTGTAGATTGTGATAAGTTCTTCTTTTGTTATCTGTTTCTTTAAAGTTTATTAAATATATGCTGTGAATCTATGTTATCAAGATTAAATATGTTGTTGGGCTTCATTTGTTCTATTGTATGCTAGAGAAAATTATAGGTTTAAGGTTCAGGCATGTTCTAATTGCTCTATCCTCACTGTACGAGCTAGGCTACCGGTGAAAGATATCAATTTTAACCGACTTCCCTTTGGTTTATAATTTTCTGTTAGATCTGTTTCATCTCTGCCTTATGCTCTTAGTAGAAACTGATCTTGGAAAGCTAGAGACTTTCTTCTTTGATTTATTCTATTGTGAAGCTGATAGTATAAATAAAATTGATAGTTTTGTTTTACAGTTAAGTTTGATAAACTTCTCTTTCTGCCTTACCCTACCCTCTTTGTTTTACCGTGAAATGATCCATTTTTATTTTCTTTTAATTTTGTCTTTTATTTAAATCTGCTGACCCATGAGAGCTAGATCAAAGAATCAATTTTAAATCCGATTGTCAACAAGTGACAATTTTTGAACATTACTAAGCAAGTTTGGTGAGCCCGTTGTAAGGTATAGACAATCCACATTGAAATCTATTCCAGAAGCGAAAAAGAGTGAATTGACATTCGACCCGACTCTATAACTCACACCTTGGATAACTAGCTAGATCCTAAAGTGAGTGGGATTTATCCCATATAAGTGTTATCTGATTTTTGAGCTCATTCTTCACAGGGTGTGTATAAAAGTTGGACCAACAGGTACCAATTCTAATGCCTATAATTTTAAGTAAGAGGAAGATGCACAAGAGCATGTGACAAATTTCATGAATGCATGCTTTTAGCTGCAACATAATGATACCCTGATGTTAATAATATTCATCATCATGTTATCAAGTGCAACAACATAGTGGTTTAACCAACTATCCAAACATAGCATCATCAAATTTAAGCAACTAGTGAATACCTTTCTTAAATGCTTTTCATTTGGCATCAGGAATAAAACCAACTTGTCTGACCTGGACAATATTAAACAACATGATGACAAGCCAATCTAGTACTACAATAATAGATGGAGAAAACTAATGGTAAAACTACCATTCTTCATTCCCACTATAGAGCTCACCTGAATGTTCACCAAGAGTTGTGCCAAGCATATCTCACTGCTTTTGTAGCTTCAATAGTATGCAATATTTGAGGAATATTTGGCACAAGCCAAGCTTATAGAAGACATAAAAGTAGAATAAGGATATCTTAAGCTCTATAACAAGAAATACTGGAACAACAAATGCTACAACCGTAATCAATAGCAGTAGGTCAAGATTGCACTAGTCAACTAGGTTGTATTAAATATACCAAATGGGGGGAATAGCCAACAACCACAAAATTACCAAGCTCAACCACCCCCAGCTAACTACAACCAAAATAACAAGAACCAGGGCTGAGATAAGCAACGTTGGCTACCTCACCAATACACACCATTTCCAAAATATTTGGCATCAATATTTAACCAACTGAGTGAGGCACAGGTGCTCAGACTACTCGAGGTATAACTTATTGACCCTAACCACCCCAAGACCAAGGGATATAGGGATGATCATTATTGCTCATACCATAGAATACAGGGGCATGATATTGAAGTGTGCATTGATTTCAAAAATGTTGTACAAAATATGATTGAAAATAGTGAGCTGCAAGTTGACAATCCACTAGCTCCTGATAATAGGAATAAACCCATTGCCAAATCATGAAGCCCTTAGAAATCAATGCACTCAAGTTAATCAGGTCTAATTCGAACCTCCCACTTAGAGATTCATTG
>JAQPPZ010009191.1:0-16714 GCA_028583015.1 Wollemia nobilis
CGATGTAGGCTTCTAGTTATAGTGTAGACACCAAAACAGCACCAATCCGATTAAGTGACTACAAACACTGATCGCATTGACATACACAGCTTTCAGGGCAGCCCTCAGAGGTCAAACAGTGGTCCTAGCCACTCACACAGCAGTTTAGAAGGTCGAAAAGTGAGCAGAGCAAAGTTGGTCATTTTAACAAGCCTTTAATCAAAAGCAAGCCTTTAACAAACTTCAAGCCTTTAATCAAAAGCAAAACATTAAACAAGAGCAAACTTTAATTGAAAGCAAGCCCTGATTAAAAGCAAAACATTAAACAAGAGCAAACTTTAATTGAAAGCAAGCCTTAAGCAAGGCAGAGCCCAAAAGCAAACCTTGGCCGAGGGTGTCGCGAAATCGCGACGTCGCGATATCGCGACACCTAAGGCCCAAAAGCAAACCTTGGCCGAGGGTGTCGCGAAATCGCGACGTCACGAAATCGTGACACCTAAGGCCCAAAGGGGAGCCTTGGCCTTAGGTGTCACGATTTCGTGACGTCACGAAATCGCGACACCTAAGGCCCAAAGGGGAGCCTTGGCCTTAGGTGTCACGATTTCGCGACGTCACGAAATCGTGACACCTAAGGCCCAAAGGGAAGCCTTGGCCGAGGGTGTCGCGATATCGTGACGTCACGAAATCGCGACACCTAAGGCCCAAAGGAGAACCTTGGCCGAAGTGTCATGATATCGCGACGTCACGATATCACGACACTTCGACATTTTGCGCATAAATAGAACTTAATCAATCAAAGGCGCCATTAAATCAATCAAACGTGGAATTCAAACAATTAAAGGCAAACATTAAAACATTTAAAAGTGCCATTAAAATGATTTAAGGTGGGCTTTAGACAACTGGAAGTGACACCACAGTCAGTTGCGTGGGCCGTTGAAGGACTGTCACAGTGGCATTAACGGAAGCCCGAGTCATGGAGGACTTTCCTCTCTCGAGGAGACACGACCGCCACATGGCACCTTTGACCAACGCGTGGCGCTTATGCACGACATTCAAGGAGACCCCATGGGTCTATAAAATGGTGGATTTTTCCACCCAAAAAATAGGTTGGCAGGCATTTGAAAGAGCGAAGTGCTGTCGAACTAAAGACCCGATTGCACTCCTTTTCGAATTCATTTCTTCTACACTCCTGAATCTCTTTCGCAAGAGAGGTTAGTGGGTGGTTTCTAGAAGCGTGGATCCGAACCTTAGAACCCGACATTGGACAACGATATCCATCCATTCGACGATAACTCAACCTAAGATATTTCGAGTCCTTCCCTAGTGGATCGGTGTCGAGATCAAGTTCCAACGTTGGGCGGCCCGCTTGGGCGCCCCGCACGCGTTCCTATGTTTCAAGTTATTTTATTCTGTCATATTGTATTCTCTAATGTTTAAACGTTTATCAGATTCAGAAGACGTTGCTCTTAGTTTATTTCAATCTATTTTGATATCGTGTGCTCATCTTACCTTACGCTTTATCTTTGTCGAAATAACTCACGTTTTACGATAGAATATATCTTGCACTATGTTGTATGTCGAATATATCTTGCTATGTTTGAGTATATATTGCAGTTAACAGTGTTCGAATACATATTCTAGAAGGCATTTTACTGGCAAATAGTATCGTGTTTTAGTCGATTTCTGGTTCTTCATTGACCTATAGATAACAGTGACTGTTTTATTGGTAGCAACCTTTATGCTTTTGTTTATTTTTAACACAGGTGCTACTAAATAGTTTACTATTTCTTTGAATGCAGGAAGAACAACAGCAAGCAAGGATTCATCAGCATAAGCGGCGGCAACACTGGCCCGCCCGTTTCAAATGTGGGCATGCGGGAAAAGAAGATCACTGTTCACTGATTGTAATGGAAATGCGAGGGGATGCTATTGTAACCGAGTTGCAATCACATTAATAAAAAGGGCTGTACTCCTACTTTTTGATTTGATTATATCCGTGTTATTTCATGCATAAATCTAGTTTGGTTTATATTGCAATTAGTGTTTCTTTTATTTCGAAATCTCATGCTTTCAATGGCGATCACGGTGGGACCGTTCCCTGATTTTTAAATCACAGAAACTAATCTGATTTGCTGTGTTTTGTGCTTAGCAGGTACCTTTTTTAGCCGAAGATCAGAAACAGCAAGTTTGGGCAGAGAAAGGTAAGGGTTTTAAAACTGTTCCCATTGTTTTTTGTTCATTTTTGTTTCTTCTTCCGGTTAATTTTACCTTCTTAGAAAAAAAAAAAAAAATTTTTTATTTTTTTACTTCTACCTTTTTTTTAGGGAAAGTTTTTTTTTTTCTGCCTGTTTCATTTTTAAATAAAAAGAACCACACACACTTCACGTGGTAAAATTAAACCAAGGAGCTGGTCGTAAAACCCCAGCCCTTGATCAAGACCATCGGTGGATTTCATCACCACCTTGGCTTGATTTGCATCCATTACCCCGATTGTCACTGTTGTTAGGCGTAAATCCCGACGAAAGCTGAGTGAGTGTCACTGGGGTGACTCCCATGCGCGTGAGGATAAGTCTTCTATGGTAGGTGCCATTAACGGGACAATCCCCCTTCCGTACCGCCTACGTACCACGTACCATCTGCTCTCACGTACCTATAGTCTCCCTCTCGTAAGGGCGGGTATATAGAGAGGTTGGTATATCGGCCTGGTTGGTATATTGAAGGGGCGACCATTTTGGGAGTTATATGAGCCTTCATTATGCATTTAAACGTTCTTCAAAACTTGCAAAAACAAAACAAAACATCAAAATGCACTAAACCAGTTTAGGACACACTATTAACCCTTAAAAGAGATAATCACGGTTTGTGTATGTGTGTGTTCATTTCTGCTTAGTGTAGACAAAAAGAAAAATCATCATAAACGAGATAAAAATCTGCTTAGTTAGTAGAGAAGCACCACAATGGTGTACACCCGTAGCCAAGCCCAATCAAGGGCGGAAGCTCCGGAAGGTACACAAGAAGCAGGCACAAGTCGCCTTCGCTTTAGTCCCGAGGACTTGGTCATACCGCCTTGGCGGTCTGGCCCACAAGAAGGTCCACGTCAGACCACATCAAGAAAGAATTATTGGGATCCCCCTCTGTGGGGTATGCCCATTGAACACAGCCCCTTTCGGGAAGACGCTTTACATGTAGATCTTAATGTAAGTAGACAACTGCCTTTTGAGGCTAGATCTGAGTGGCCGCAGCGCGATGAAGCGCTAGAGAGGCATAGTGTCCATGAGGAGAGACAACGTGAATACGGTACCTCTTCTTTGCCTCCCATTAGAACAGAAAGACAAAATCCAGAGCGCAGGGCTCTTCACACAGGGCGAGCTCACTCCGCCCGCCCCTTTCAAACCCATGAAAGGGAGTACGAGGAAGACCATCGCATTCCTCGAGAACAACATACAGCGTGGGAACCTTGCGTTTCTGCACCTGCTAGATATCATGGTCACCCTTCGAGACCAGAGCCTCAAGTACATGCCGCCTACCTCGACAGAGGGAAGCGACCCATTGAAATTTTAGATCATCAAAATCGAGGCAAACACATAGGAGAAACATTCAAACCTCCTGAGCAAAATAGGGTAGACCAAATTGACCCGGCAGTCGCCAGACATGCCGCCCGCCAAGCCCGAATCACGCAGCTTGAGCAAGGTCATCAGGAGTTAGAGTACTTATACCGCCTGAATAAAGAGCGCATGCAACGCGAAGCGGATGAGTTGCGCTATAAACTCCCTGAGAGGGTGCCAACCCCTCGCACCCAAAGAGCAGAACAATATGAGAGGCACAACCCTTTGGTGCAGGACAGGTCTCCACGACCTCGTCAAGCTTTGCCTCCGAGACCTTATAGACCCGAGAGGGAGGCCACTCCCCGAAACAATGATGGGTACCCTCAGCGGGGACTCAATCAGGGTCATAGGTCTCGCCCAGAGACTCCTCAAGAAGTTTATGAGGAGTATGAACCAGAAATAGAATGGGCCGAAATGCCCCATCAAGGCGGGAGGGCTGCCACTCGGCCACCCCTCCATAGGCCTCCAGTCTCCCATAACTCACAACGGGAGCAAACAAAAGAGGAAGAAATAAAATCTTTCGATGCATACAAAGCGCTATTAGAGCGTTTGGAGTCCGTGGAGACAAAAGCTGCTGGGCATCAAAAACCCACATTACGTCAACTCCGTAGTCATCCAGTGCATCCCTCAGTGCCCACACCTCTTTACCCCGAACATTTCAAGTTGCCTCAATTGGCGGTCTTTAAAGGTGAAGAGGACGCACAAGAACATGTCACAAGGTTCCTAAGTCAATGCTTCGACATCCAAGATAATGATGCATTATTGCTTAGGACATTCATAACCACATTCGCAGGCCCTGCCTCGGATTGGTTCACACAATTACCAAAACACAACATAAACAACCTAGATCAATTAGTAGATGCGTTTCTTGAACGCTTTGCTTTCAACACAAGGAAGAAGGCATCACTGAGTGATCTGGCCAGCCTCAGGCAATATGAGGAAGAAACAATGGCAGCATACGGGAATCGATGGAGGGCTTTGCTTTCTAAGCTACCCTACCGTCCCCCTATGTCTGATCTCACACAGATGTTCGCAAAAAGTTGCTTGAAATCGATCTCTGGGCTATTGCGTGCTGCAACAATACGCCAGCTTAGAAGAAGCTTTGGCGCAAGCCAGAGTTATAGAAGAGATCAAAATAGGCGAAGGCGCAATCGCCAAGCCTAAAAAGAAAGAGTGGAATAAAACCACTAAGACCGGGACTACGCAATCACAACCCGCTGCGGTTAACCAAGTTGCGATAAATGTCCCCAAGCCTGTGCAAGAAATGCAGCCCCAAAAGGCTAATTACCAGGCAGTGCCTCCTAGTTATGAAAGAGAAAATACAAGACAGGAGCAGAATCAGCAGCGTCGCCCTAGGCGACAATTCACCCCTTATACGGAGTCCAGGGACTCCCTATTTGACCGCTTGTCAGCGGAAAATTTAGTCACCCTGCCAGAGATCCAAACTATAGACCCTAACGCTCCTAAGCCTAAGGGATACAGAGAGGAATTGTATTGTAGATTCCATAGGCGCAGGGGACATGACTTAAATGGATGCTGGAAATTCAAAGGATTAATCCAAGATTTGATCGACAATAAAACATTGGCCGTGGACAACCCCATAGCGCCAAACAATCAACAAATGGGGGTATTCAAGGACCCTTTGCCTGCCCACGAGGCACAGGCAAAACCTCTCCAGGTTAACGAGGTGCGACAGAATCTTCCCATGCAAGGATTTGTGGGAATGATCAGCATAGTGACCAGGAACAAAAAGTACCCAGCAGTTGCCCCCGAGGTAGCTACAAGGGAAGTTCCAACAACATCGCAGCCTCAACAACGCCCTATGCAATCGCCTCCGCCTAGACCCGAGGTCACGATACGGACCAAACTCACGCAGAGTTTGCGGACCACATCGGCTAGGCTTTCCATTTACGAGCTTATTCAACAGTCAACACCTCATAGGGAAGCTCTTATGGAAATTTTAAAAGCCATCGAATTACAGACTCACGAAGCAAATTCTTTCAACAACTTCGTGGGACATGTGAAACGATGTACGGAGCCGGTCATTACCTTCGAGAGAAGATGAAGTCAAAACAATATCGAATGACATGGCAGATCCACCCCTGCACGTTATCGCGCGGGTCAACGGGATCCCGTACAAGAGAGTGTTGGTAGATACTGGCTCGTCCAGTAACATCATTACCACTGCGGCCTTAAAACATTTGAAGCTGCCAGCCTCTCATATCACAGCCTCCACATACACACTGCGAGCTTTCAACGATGCAATATGCTCGACGGTCGGCACAGTTGTTCTGCCTATCCAGGTAGGACAAAAGACAATACCTACATTGTGCCATGTGTTGGAAGGCGAGATGGCTTACAATATACTGCTAGGGCGGCCTTGGATCAGGGACATGAAGTGTGTCCCTTCGATCGCTCACCAATGCTTAAAGTATGCTTTTGAAGGAGAAATACATGTAGTCCCGATGGACTTAGAACCCTTCAAGTATTGCAATGCGGTACAATTAATGCCTCAATCGACCCTCCCTTCAACGCATTTGGATTTCCAGTTAAATCCATCTAAACAGGGTCCAATACCGCAGGCACCACTGGTGACCAAATCAACAAAATCCCAGCCAGGTGAGTCTTCATCATCTGCTCCTTCATTATCAATGCCACCTGTCATGGCCAAACAGAAGGACAAGGGAAAACAGATCATGGAAGAGGCTCAGCCCCTAGAAGAGGGGTTGCCAACAATATCAACGGTATCAACAGAGGAAACACCTAGCACAACGGAAGCTGAGACTCCTAACCCACTAAACATGGAATGGACTCAGGAAGGACTCCCGTTCCCTCCCTCCCAAGCATCAACAATCACTGTTGAAATGGCCAGTACGGGCCTGGGGGAGTATTTAGTGCAGAATGTTGTGGCAACGCCCGCATTAGAGTCAGTACAGGACATGGGGAGACCTCGCCTTCCCATAGGAACAGTTGTTCCTCTAGGCTACCCACCAAACCAGACAAATTTTGTGTATGGGGGCCTTGATCATGGTCTTGAACCATGCAAGCAAAAGGAAGAAGACGAAGAGCCTTTTGTTGAAAATATCAACTATCTGTCAAACCCGGACTTCGCTCTAAGATATCTCGGCCAATGCAATTGGCATGGATACGGGCTAGGCAGATATGAGCAAGGGATGCGTGTCCTTTGCCAACCAAGATATCAGATGCCATATGATAAGTCAGGAGTAGGGTTCAACCACCCCCTGCCCTTAGACATCTTGGTAGAAAATATGCAAGGCCTAGAAATAGGCAACAAGGGGGGATTGGCACCGGATCTTTATGCCAACCCAAATACAGAATATACATTGGGAGATTACCTCCCATGGTCAACAAACACCCTTGGCAACAACAGTAATCCCTCTCCTTTGCTAGAGAGAGGTGAAAGTTCGGACATTAATCCCCAAAGAGAACATCAACGGTGTCCGGACATCTTTTTGAAGCTATTCCCCTTAGAGGTTCCAGTTGAATCAATACAGTGTCAAGAGAATCAGGTCCCTCCACCAAGAGTGGAACAACCGCAATGGGACCAGATTAACTTGCTAGAACAAGGAGAACCCTCAATGTCGCAAGTAATAGTTGCTGAAGAGAATGAACATTTTTGGATCTCCGAAAGTGATTCAGAAGATGAGACTGAGATGATCTATCTCAGACATGCGCGATGGCATAATCGCCCTTTAACTCATGAAGATCTGATGGGACAGATGGGCATAAGGTTAGGGCATGAATGGTGGGTAGACCCAGCGAGGTGGGACCAAGTGTTGGATCCATGGCTCCAAATTCAAGATGAGCACCGTCCACCCCGAGACCCTATCATGACAACAGTACCGAGGGAAGACCCTGTCCTCCTATCAACACATAGGGCCGATCCGTTCATACCCGTCCCTACAGAACCAGATCCAGAGCATAGGGAGCATCCAGAATGTTCAAGTTATCACACCCGCGGTAATGGAGACCAAATTCATTCCATCCACATGATCTCCATTGATTTGACCGCACCCATCCGCAATCCGGCCGATCCAGCACGGTCATTGCATCTAGACATAGATGCCATCGACTGGGATCGCGTCAATTCACCTTTATCACCATCAGAGTACTGGCCTTTCGGTGAAATGCCTCATTTTACCCCAGGGACAACTCAGGATATTTTTCAAGCTGAAGAGGGACCCGAGGTTCCAAACGTAGATCTAAACTCAGCCAATGATATCCATTTGATCCCGACTCCACATCAGTTGGAGGAAGGATCCCACATGTCAGTCGAGGAGACGACTGACGTAGACATCGGCTTAGACCCAATGAATCCATAGATTATCAAGCTGGGGGTAAGTTTATCCCCTGAAGAGCAAGCCGACTACATTGCCCTTCTCAAAGCGAAGAAGGAGGTTTTTGCATGGTCATACAAGGATATGCCGGGACTAGACCCGCAGCTAGTCACGCATAATTTAACGCTTGATCCGACAATCAAGCCCGTAAAGCAAAAACTACGAAAGATGCACCCAACAGTGGCCTTGATGGTCAAAGACGAATTGCAAAAGCTGTTGGATGCACAGTTTGTCATCTGCATGGATTATCCGCCATGGCTGTCCAACATGGTTCCCGTCAAGAAGCCCGACGGGAGGATTCGCATATGCACTGATTTTTGAGATCTAAACAAAGCGAGTCCTAAGGATGATTTCCCCTTGCCAAGCATCGACGCATTGGTAGACGCTACAGCAGGTCACGAAATGCTATCCCTCATGGATGGTTTCTCGAGATACAATCAAATTCGTATCAATCCCGAGGACCAACTCAAAACGGCGTTCACAACGCCTTGGGGGACATTTTGTTATAAGGTCATGCCTTTTGGCCTTAAAAATGCTGGCGCCACCTACCAACGTGCCATGACGTACATCTTCCATGATTACATGCATAAAACTTTGGAAGATTACATGGATGATTTGTTAGCCAAGTCTCTTTTGCGCTCAGATCATCTCGGTGACTTAAGCAAGATTCTCGATCGCCTCATAGAGCATAAGGTCAGACTGAATCCCAAGAAGTGCGTATTCGGCGTCACATCTGGAAAACTCTTGGGTTTTATAGTCTCAAAGCGAGGCATCGAAGTGGACCCAAAGAAAGTCAAGGCAATCCTTGAAATGGCTCCCCCAACCACTATCAAGCAGCTCAGAAGTCTGCAAGGAAAGGTCGCGTCGATTAAACGCTTCATAGCGCAATTATCTGACAAATGCCGACCCATGAACAAATTATTGCACAAGGGGGTTACATTTCATTGGGATGACGAGTGCCGATCGACCTTTGACGAAATCAAACAATACTTGGCTTCGCCGCCGGTGTTGGCACCACCTAGACCAGGAGTGCCGTTCTACTTATACATCTCGGCTATCGAGGTGGCACTCGGGCGCCATGCTAGCCCAGAAGAATGAACTTCACAAAGAACAGGCTACTTACTATCTTAGCCGCACCCTGGTCGATTACGAACTTAACTATGCATACGTTGAGAAACTCTGCTTAGCAGTGGTGTTTGCTACCAAAAAGCTACGCCACTACATGTTGAGCAACACTACGTATGTTGTGTCTAAGGAGAATCCATTGCGATACATGATGAGTCGTACTTATCATAGTAGTCGCACGGCGAAATGGATCATGTTGTTGACGGAATTTGACATTGAGTTCATTGGACAAAAATCTATCAAAGGACAAGTCATAGCCGATCAACTAGCAGAGGCTCCTCTTGAAGACGATCAGCCTCTAGTCATAGAACTACCCGATGATGGGGTCTTCCATGTCTCAGAATCGCCAGATTCTGATGAGCCTGAGTCACAGGCCGACATAACCCTATTCTTCGATGGTTCTAAATGTGAGCAAGGTGGTGGCACGGGAATTGTATTCTTCACACCGCAGGGTGCTCCAATGCCCCTGTCATTTAAATTAAACTTCCAGTGCACCAACAATAATGCAGAATATGAAGCCTTGCTCCTAGGTCTTCAGACAACAATCGCCATGAACATCAAACGACTGAACATCTTTGGTGATTCGCTGTTAATAGTCAATCAAGTCAAAGGGGTATATAAATGCAAATGCCCAGTTTTGCAGGCTTATAAAGCCCTTGTGGACAAATTCCTGGCAAAACTTGAGTGGTATGACATCGAGGCACTCCCTCGATCATCGAATCATTTTGCGGACACAATGGCCTCCTTGGGGTCACTAATTCCGCAAGACCTTTTCGGTGATATGACAACCATTCAAGTCAAAACCTTATCGCAATCCATGATGGAGCGTGCAAGCTCAGACTTGACGCCAGGAATCCACATGATCCAGATCGAACCATCCTCGGATAAGTTCTTTCGAATCCGAGATCGTCTGAAACGTGCCAACTGGGGGTCCTTGTTTTCCCCTACTCCCATTAATAGCAACACAACGCTATTCTTGCAAGTTCTATCCCATTCAGCATTTGTTAGGGAAGAACTTCAAAAGGGATTGGTTGTTCATACTGTCGAGGTTTTCGATCAACAGGACTGGTATTTACCCATTAGAGACTACCTCAAGTTAGGTAATCTTCCCCTTGGATTGACGCATGCCGCAAAACGAACATTCAAGCAGAAAGCGGCTAAGTATGTCTTGATAGGAGACATTTTGTATCGTCGCAGCTATGAAGGAATTCTTCTTCGTTGCTTGGACCAGCAAGAGTCCACTTGGGCAATCGCCCAAGCGCACGATGGTACATGTGGTGGCCACTTTAGTGGTATGGCCATTGCAAAGCGCATTCTTCGCATGGGATATTATTGGCCATATTTAGAGCGAGATTGTTGCGCATATGTCAAGAAGTGCGTGAAGTGTCAACATCATGCCAATTTGATGCACGTACCTTCCCAGGCCTTGCAGACAGTCCAGTCTGCTTGGCCATTTTCGTAGTGGGGCTTCGATCTAATTGGAAAGATCTCCCCTGCGTCATCAGGCCGTCACACGTTTATCATAACGGCCACAGAGTATTTTACCAAGTGGGTGGAAGCAATTCCGCTGACCTCTACGACAGGACCCCGCATTGTGGAGTTCATTTTGCATAACATCATATGTCATTTTGGTATTCCATCCAAAATAATCTCGGATAATGGGCCATCATTCAAGAACAAAGACGTGCGTGCTTTGACCACAAAGTACAAAATTCAGCACAGTTTTTCGACACCCTATTATCCACAGGCAAATGGGCAAGCAGAGGCGTCAAACAAAACGCTAGTTGCCATCCTTAAAAATACGGTCGCAGACAGTCATAAGGATTGGCACATCCAAATCCCACTTGCCCTTTGGGCTTATCGCACTAGCATTCGGACGCCAACTGGGGCAACTCCGTTTTCGCTCGTGTATGGCTCAGAGGCAGTAATGCCTCTCGAGTTGGAAATTCCTTCCCTCCGCATATCAATGCAGGAGTTCATCGATGATGACGCTGCACGGCAGGCCCGGTTAGACCAACTTACGTTGCTTGACGAACGACGCGTTAATGCTCTCGAGCACTTACGTATCTATCAAGAGCGGCTTAAGAAAGCTTACAACATGAAAGTTCACCTAAGGGACTTTCGGGTTGGTGATTTGGTTTTGAAGGAAAACCAACAGAACTCTAATTTGCCGTCCCACCTAAGGGACAAGTTCACGGCAAATTGGTTAGGTCCATATGTCATTGATAGCAAAATAGGACCCGGGACGTACCGGCTAGCTTCTCTTGACGGTATCAAGGAAACAGAACCCTTGAATATCAGTCATTTACGACCATTTCATATCTAAGAGAGCCATATCCCAAAAATGCTCCAAGGATTATCAAAATCGCTTGGTCAATCCCAAAAATGCTCCAAGGATTATCGCAATCACTTGGTCACCCCAAAATGCTCCAAGGATTATCGCAATCACTTGGTCAACCCCAAAATGCTCCAAGGATTATCGCAATCACTTGGTCACCCCAAATGCTCCAAGGATTATCGCAATCACTTGGTCACTCCCAAAATGCTCCAAGGATTATCGCAATCACTTGGTCACCCCAAAATGCTCCAAGGATTATCGCAATCACTTGGTCACCCCAAAATGCTCCAAGGATTATCGCAATCACTTGGTCACCCCAAAATGCTCCAAGGATTATCGCAATCACTTGGTCACCCCAAAAGCTCCAAGGATTATCGCAATCGCTTGGTCAATCCCAAAATGCTCCAAGGATTATCACAATCACTTGGTCAATCCCAAAATGCTCCAAGGATTATCACAATCACTTGGTCAATCCCAAAAATGCTCCAAGGATCTCTAAAATTGCTTGGTCAATTCCAAAATGCTCCAAGGATTTCCATAATCGCTTGGTCAAAAATCAAGAAATTTCAAAAACAACAAAAATCATCAAAAACAACAAAAATTTGCATCTCATTTCTAGGCATACTCAAATTCATCAATAGAGAGCTCTTCTCGCACCTCATCTTCATATTCACCAAAATCAATCCATCAAAAATACAAAAATACATAGTGCATTAAGCATTGCATCCATACATTGCATATTTGTGGTCATATAGGTCAAAGGCACCATAGGCTGTAATTGTCTCTGCTAGTCCATCTTGTTCCACTTGTTCCATTTTACAAAAACAACAAAAACACCATGCATTGCTTTTTACCACACTAGAGTCAGTGGTCTTTTAATGTATCAAGAGTTTTCGTGATTCAGTCATCATTTTGCTCTTTAGCCATGTAATGTATCAAGTCAGACAGATTTTACGAAGGTAGAGTCATACTTGAAATACACCTTGTTACGTAACATCCTAACACAAATTAAAACACATAAAAATTCCCAAGTTGTGTGAACGAAAGATGAAACCTGCACGAGTAATCCAGGTCACCATAAGCGAAACGGTTATCTTGCTCATCCCCCCGTGCGAATGGTTCTAGAATGCTGAGAATTGACAAAAGGACAAGCTCTTTCCTATCCATTCACCTCCATATACAATGGTTTTCACCACTACCAAATCCCAATCATAGTTGGTTCCCAAAGTTGTAAGGATTTGTACTACACGTCCCTGCCAAGGATGGGTAGTCATCCCCAAGACCTAAAGGGATCAACACCATTCACAAACAAAATTCCAACAAATCATCATCCTAACACTTTCCATTCACCTTTGGTCTCCAAGTTGTAAGGATTCGTACTATCCGCCCCTAACCAGGATGGGTAGTCATCCCCAAGGCCTAACAGATCAATGCCTTTACTCCATAATCTCCATCATCCCCTTGGTCCCCAACGTCGTAAGGATTCGTACTATCCGCCCCTAACCAGGATGGGTAGTCATCCCCAAGGCCACAAGGATCAAAGCCATTCACAAGCTCAAATTCAAAATACACAAAACCAAAATCAAATAACAGTGGTTATCACCACTATTCAAAATCCTTGCTCAAAAAGAATTAATAAACAGTGATCTTCATCACTATATAGACGAGCAACTTTCTCAACCATTAAGCCAACAAATATCCTGAACTTGAATCCCTGGAATTCTCAGCATTCAAAAACCATCTAAGTGATCCTCATTACAGGTTTGGTTGATAGCCTATCTGGCAATGGTGGTATCCTACCCGCATGACGATATGTCTGTCACATTCGCTTTGCGTATGTGCAGACCAATGTTTGCATAAGGATGAGCTAGCTTATGGTATCCTGGATAACATCGCAGATTAATCTAACTAAATACAACAAAGGAGTTAGTGGAGCTAATTAGGTGATCCTCAATACAGGTTCGGTTGAAAGCCCATTTGGCACTGGCGGTATCCTGACAAATACCACATAAATGAACTCAATTGCACACACAGGGATGTGAAATAACTTGGTCAAAAACAAGTCCGATTCATACCTTGTTCAAAAGTCTTGTAAGATAAAGTACAATCATGGCTAGTAAGTTAAAACCGTCTGAGTCTCAGAAAACCTTAGCTACATTTCTAAACCAATTGCACTACTTTTCATCCTTACAATACCATCAGAAAATACAAAAAAAGAAAAACCACATGTATACATACAAAGTCATCCATCACAGCAATCGCCTAAAAAGACAAAATAATGGAGTTCTAAACAGTCTATGGTGCCATAGCCAAACATCACAAAGTCCATCCATCCATTTCATTTCTGCATATCACATATAAATCACAAACATTTGCATTCATCATGCATCCATCAAAATAAATCAACATACAACAACCAAATTTATCATACCATATGCATCCATCAATATAAAGTAGCATGCATCCATCAACATCAATCATTGTGCATAACATAAAATCATGACATATACACAAAGAAAGAAAATCAAAACAACAAAAACATCACAAAAATATAACACAAAAACATAAGCAATAAGTTGTCGGACACGAGTGCTCTTGCACTTAACCTCTTGGCATAGAAAATCGATGTCGGGGCTCAAATTGTCATTTTCCCACTTCCCCAAGAAGGCTACCATAGCTGGACCGCTCCACGGGAAGACGGGTTTTTGATGATTTCACCTCATTATGGCATCACCAAAAGGGTTAACACCCACCAAAAATAGGTCCAAATGTCGGGAAATTGCACGTGCTTAAATGGTAAAACATCTAAAGGCACCCTAACCTAAGTCATCTTGGGTCAAGCGACTCGTCGCTTTTCTCATGAAGGTCATTCCCTCATCGATTCGTCGCTTGAGGGGGTAGTCACACTTAGTCACCAATCAACAAGCACACACCCAATCAAGGCAATGGCATGCATTCAAAGAATCATTGACAAAGACAATCACGCTCCTGCTTGGGGCAGTAAACAAGCAATCATCAAATTGATCAAACACTTGGCATTCATGAAGCATGAACACAAGGTTCCCCCTGTGGATAAAAGGTTACGCCCTTTGCCTAATCATGACTGATCAATGTCCAAGCTCAAGTCACACCTCACCAAAATAGGTTAACACTTGAAATCAAATTCCTTAGCTCGTCAGAAGCAAGGATTCAAGAATGCATGCCCTTTCCATACTTGGGGCATCAAAAGTTGGTTAGGTTACCAAGAAACCCTAATCATTAGTGCTTTGGTCATCTATTTTTGCTCAGCACTGCATCACCCGTAGCGCTTCCCAAAAAGGGGCATCTGTAGACACCAAAACAGCACCAATCCGATTAAGTGACTACAAACACTGATCGCATTGACATACACAGCTTTCAGGGCAGCCCTCAGAGGTCAAACAGTGGTCCTAGCCACTTACATAGCAGTTTAGAAGGTCGAAAAGTGAGCAAAGCAACTTGGTCATTTTAACAAAGTCTTAATTCAAAAGCAAGCCTTTAATCAAATCAAGCCTTCAATCAAAACAAAGCCTTCAACAAGAGCAAACTTTAATCAAAACAAAGCCTTAACAAACTTCACAATTTAGCAAGCCTTGCGCGCCCAAAGCAACCTTGCGAAGTGTCGCGATATCGCGACGTCGCGATATCGCGACACCTAAGGCCCAAAGCAAACCTTGGCCGAAGTGTCACGATATCGCGACACCTAAGGCCCAAGGCCTTGCCTTGGCCGAAGTGTCACGATTATCGCGACACGTCGTGACACCAAGGCCTTGCCTTGGCCGAAGTGTCACGATTCACGACTCAAATCGTGACACCTAAGGCCCAAGGCGCCTTGGCCTGAAGTGTCGCGATATCGCGACGTCGCGATATCGCGACACCTAAGGCCCAAAGGCCTTGGCGAAGTGTCACGATATCGCGACGTCACAAATCGTGACACCTAAGCCCAAAGCCTCGGCCAAGTGTCGCGATATCACGACGTCACGATATCACGACACTTCGGCATTTTTGCATTCAAAGGCGACACGTCAGCATTCAAAGGCGGAATTCAAACAATTAAAGGCAAACATTAAAACATTTAAAAGTGCCATTAAAACGATTTAAGGTGGGCTTTAGACAACTGCAGTGACACCACGATCAATGCGTGGGCCGTTGAAGGACTGTCACAGTGGCATTAACGGAAGCCCGAGTCGTGGAGGACTTTCCTCTCTCGAGGAGACACGACCGCCACATGGCACCTTTGACCAACGCGTGGCGCTTATGCACGCCATTCAAGGAGACCCCAGGGGTCTATAAAATGGTGGATTTTTCCACCCAAAAGGAGGTTGGCAGGGATTCGAAAGCAACGAAGTGTTGTCAAACTAAAAGGCCCGATTGCACTCCTTTTCGAATTCATTCTTCTGCATCCAGAATCTCTTTCGCAAGAGAGGTTGGTGGGTGGTTTTTAGAAGCGTGAATCCGAACCTTCAGACCCGACAGTGGACAACAATATTCCATCCATTCGACGATAACTCAACCTAAGAGATTTCGAGTCCTTCCCTAGTGGATCGGCGTCGAGATCAAGTTCCAACGGCGGGCGGCCCGCTTGGGCACCCCGCACGCGTTCCTATGTTTCAAGTTATTTTATTCTATCATATTGTATTCTCTGATGTTTAAACGTCTATCAGATTCAGAAGACGTTGCTCTTAGTTTATTTCAATCTATTTCGATATCGTGTGCTCATCTTACCTTACGCTTTATGCTGTCGAAATAACTCACGTTTTACGATAGAATATATCTTGCACTATGTTGTATGTCGAATATATCTTGCTACGTTCGAGTATATCTTGCAGTTAACAGTGTTCGAATACATATTCTAGAAGGCATTTTATCGGCAAATAGTATCGTGTTTTAGTCGATTTCTGGTTCTTCATTGACCTGCAGATAACAATGACTGTTTTATTGGCAGCAACCTTTATGCTTTTGTTTATTTTTAACATAGGTGCTACTAAACAGTTTACTATTTCTTTGAATGCAGGAAGAACAGCAGCAAGCAAGGATTCATCAGCATAAGCGGCGGCAACACTGGCCCGCCCGTTTCAAATGTGGGCATGCGGAAAAGAAGATCACTGTTCATGATTGTAACTGAAAATATGTAACTGAGGAGATGCATTGTAACCGAGTTGGAATCAAATTAATAAAAAGGGTTGTGCTCCTGCTTCTGATTTGATTATATCTATGTTATTTCATGCATCAAGCTATTTGGTTTACATTGCAATTAGTGTTTCTTTTATTTCTGGAATCTCATGCTTTCA
>JAQPPZ010009192.1:0-19662 GCA_028583015.1 Wollemia nobilis
ATGCAATCACATGTGTTTATTTCACTTTAATTGTTCATTTATTTAAATTCAGTTATTTTGTGTCATTCGATTTGCATATATAAATATTAAATTTAATAAATTTTGGTTTATCGCTAGGAAAGGCCATATAAACCTAAGTTCTCATCAAAGTCTTATTCGTATGATAAAGATAAATATCTTGTAAATTCTTGTTGTAAAGCCCAATTTGCCTCCCCTTCCCCCACAATTTGAAAGAAGGAATTAAATTTGAAACCCCACATACATGAGCCAAGATATGGTCATGGTGAAGGAAGTGTTCAAATAAAATTGAGTTTTGAACCTACTTCTAGGGAAGGAATTTAGAATCTTGGAATACATAGGATGGTGATCATGAAGCAAGTTTTCTATGATGATGTAGATAAGGTGGTCAAGGAATGAATTAAAAGAAAGAAAAATTACTTTGATAACATGGATATATAAAATATCTATAAGTTATCTCTAGCTCTAGCATATATTTGAATATGTGATCCAAGGGTAAGAGCTAGCATTTATAAATTTTGGGTTAGGGTTAATTAGCCCTAATATATTTTTAGGTAGTACCTTTCTTCTCTCTTACGTATGCACCCTTTCATGGAAAGGTGACCTAACTTAATGTATGATACTCAACCATGATAAAATTACCATTAAAAATCCAAATAAAGAAAGGGAATATACATGTTAACCACTTCAATAAATCATCCTTTCCATAATATCATTTAGGGAATAAATACTAACAAATTCATAAATATTGACCATCAATTTCATAAATCCTTATAATATAAATGTTGAGTCAATACCCTAACTAATAACATAACAATATCACATATATGAGATAAAAGTGATAAGTCACTTGTGACCAACCTCATGATTGTTATAAAAGAAGTGAATGTTAGGTCAAATAAACTTATGACCATTCTAAAGTGAAAATATTAAAAAAAAAAACTTCTTACTAGTATGAAATGTCAATCTTTCGAAAAACATTGGGATATTTAATGTGAACAATATATTTACAAATGGGGTCCTTGAGACCCCTTACATTCCATGAGAAAATTTTCATTAGTAACATGAGTTGTGGTTCATATCTCTCTAGATTAACCAAAGAAGTATAATTATTCTTCAAAATATCATTTAGTTAGTTATTAAGAAAGTATATGTTAAACATATTTTTTAAGAATTTAAATATCTAATATAGACAACTAAATTAAAAAACAATAAAACTAGGGAGCCCTCGATTGGAATTTCCTAAGTGAAGAAACTAATTCAAGGACTAAAACATTGGTTGATCGAATCACTTTGTAGAGTTTTCCTATGTAAGTTCAAGGAATAGAGATAATCAGAGCACTCGGTAGTTGTCTCCTATAGAAGTTCAACGATCCCTGCTCAACTACCATTCTCGATTCATCTTGGGCATCCTCCTTGGAAAAATTGTTAGAATATGATGAGCATCACATTTCTCTATCAAACTAGGTTTTGAATTGACCATGATACTAACACTATATGTGTAGATATATGAGGGATAGAAACCAAAAAAAAATTCCTTCAATATATCTAATTAAATATAAACCAGTTCATTTCACTATAACTACTTAAAGGACTACATACATATTGTGAAAACTAGGAATGTTATTGGTTGGAAAATATTAAAACATTATAGGAATAGAAATAATGGATGGATCATAATCACTCACTAGAACTCCCGAGTAGGCCCTTTCCCAATAGGCTAAAAGGAAGAAGTCCCTCCAGGACTAATTAATAAATATGCCCAATGATTTTTTTTTAAAAACAATAACTTCATTAACTCAAGCTAGAACTAGCTAAAACTAATGCATATAACTAAGATTATCTATTTCCCCCCTAACTATCTCTATCCTCTATCTAGCATTCTCCAAGGCCTTCAAATGGCCCCATTTTTATAAAGGGAAGAGGACATTTTGACAGTTACATTAATTTAGCTAATTTAACAACCTACAAGTAGAAATAGAATTGAATTATGCTTTGACTAATTTTTACAAGATGACATCAATTGCTTCATGATACTTAGATAATATTCCTTTATTTAACTATAATAGGAAATAAATTATAGCAATATGTTTTCCCTATTGGTGAAATTTTATAACAACATATTTGTTACTCCATAAGTGAAATCAAGGTTGGTCGTTTTACCTACATAATTGGATTCTACAGGTCATTTGTAAATTAGAATAGTAATTTTCACTTACTTTTTATAGATCATGCCATGTGTATTATAGTTTAGGATCTCAAATATGGTGTCATAATTTATGATGTTAGGTGTTGTATATCTACAACATGCGATGTCCAACACTATAGATCGTTTAGTGTCTAGCTCTATAGGTCATCAAATAGTTAGACACTATAGGTCATCTACCATCAAGCACTATAGGTTGTTTGATGTTAGGTATTATAGGTTTTTTTCATAAAAGCGCTATAGGTGGTCCAACATCAAGCACTACAAGGAGTGACAAGCATTGTGAGTGATGAAATATATTAGTGGTATGTACTACAAGTGATGAGCGCTACCAACAACGAGAGCTACAAGCAACAATTTCTATAAACGATGAGCACTAGAAGTGATGATTACTATAAGCATTGAGTGTTACAAGTGGCGAGCTCTAAAAATGATGAGTGATATGAGCGACAAGCACTATAAGCAATAAATGCTACAAGCAATGAGCACTATAAGTGACAAACGTTACAAGCGACGAACACTACATATGATGCAAGAAATATCTAGAATTAATTCATTAAACTTATAGCTATTATAGCACTTTAAATAAAATAAGTTGGGCATTGCAAGTTTAGTATATTAAATTTATAGCACTTGTAGCATCCATGCTTGACAAGTAACATTGGGTGCTATAGGTTTAATCTTGCAGTGCTTGTAGCATCTCCTATTCTAAAAGTGGTATTGAACACTTCTAGTCCTGGAAGTGAAGATTGATAATGCAAATTTACTATTTCAGGCTTGCAATACTTGTAGCACTCAACCAAATATTCTATTTTTGAACAAGATTATCATAATCGATTATTAAATTTTACGTACTTAACCAGATAACACATTTATAGCATAGTTACACAATGTTAGTCCCAAAAATCACATAATTAACCATATATTATCCATAACGTTATTTTTGCAAAAAATTGCATGATTAGCTAAAATGTCTTCCATTTAATTACTGTCTAAAAAATATAGGTAAGATAGGAAAAATATACAATAAAAATAGTCACAACAATGGTCATTATTTGGTCTCAACAGATGCCATCGTGAACACTCAACCTTTGCTTTTGAGCACAATACCTTACCATTATACCATTTGCTTCCTTAATTAATAGAAATATACCTAATGATTAAATAATTTATTAGCAATGATGAATTTGTGCCAAAACACTAACACATCCTATAAAAGCATTATTACAAGGTTTCAAAAATATGACAATTTATTTGTAAGGTAAACAGGTTACCTTTCCACTATTAGATCTAGTGTTAACCATAACTACTCCTAATTCAAATGACATACATCCAAAAAATATTAAATTTGGATGTACCTTTGTTTGTATCTTTATCGTCCACATATCCACCAACATTGTCAAAAATGTGACACATATTTCAATCTCGGGACTAGTCATACATGCTCCATGGAATTTTATGCAAATTGTGCATTGGCGCCAAAATGTCACAATAAAAAAGGTATACATGAGTTTGAACTTGGGATAGTAGGTCATAAAGGAAAATATTTTATCATCATGCTATCAACATCTACTATGTGCTAACTACCCCCCAAATCTTCAATGCATGTTTAAGGTAGCAAATTGCATGTGCACATCATAATATCATCATACACTTATTTGAGTTTTCCTATTGCCAAATTGAATAATTGGTGAAATATTCTAAATTTTAAATTTTGGAGGGAAAATCCTATATTTTTTAATGCAAAAAATATGTACCAAAAAAATTAAACATTCAAAAGTGTTAAATGTGTACCCCCTAAAATTTCAAAAAGCGTAAAAAAATATTGATGGTTCATCCATCTATACCATGGTTTTCCTTGTACAACCATTTTCTAGTACGCAACTTATCAAGCAATCCTGTCCTACCAAAGTAAAATAAAATTTATTAGACCAATAAAAAAACCTAACAAGTGGATTAGAGGTCTTTTCTATGCATTGAACACATGTAGACTGCCCTCTCATTTATGTTGTATTAGTGCCAAAACAAAGTCTAAACTAGAGAAGGAAATACATTTTCATAAAAATCCATACAACAAGGACTAACATAACACCACTACAAATTCAATAAAAATTTATTTATTAGGGTATACTAAAATCCTCCATACAAATAATTAATTAAAAAAATGGAATGAATGTCAAAGAGGAAAAAATTGTGAACCTATTGGCGAATATTTCTCTTGAGACAATCAACCACTACTATACAATATATCCTCATACTCTAAGTTTCCACTAGGAATTTTAAGTAAAAATCCTAAAATTATCAAACAAGTCCTTCCTCAAAAACTACTTTGAAAATGTTCTCTTCATGTAATTAGCTAAAGCCACTTCATCCTCTTTAACATACCATGTTGGATACCATAATACTTTCCAAAAATCATATGAAGCATAACATTCACTACAAGCCACATGCAAGATAATAGAGAAGTAAAATATAAATATTAAGTATATAAAAATAAATAAAAAAGGAGGGGTGGGTGCCAAATATCATATCATACACTCATAAACTAATAAAATGGATAAGTGGTTAGGGATGCTAATAGTAGATACCTAATACCCAAATTACAATTATAATTGCATCAACCAATATCGACATAATACTCAAGGTTAAGTCAAGTTAATTAAAACTTTAACCAAGGTTTAATTAACCTTAATTATGCAAGTGGTTTAACCAATACCGCAAGGATGAATACAATAATATTGTTGGTAGGCTTACATCACTAATGCTCATAGGATTACATCATCATCTATCAAACTTGGCCAATAAGGTCATATTACCATATCTTCCAATAGGTTTATCTTTTAGTCTTTTGTTAATTCCTCTTTAGATTTTTCTTTTGATTATTCCTTTGACTCTTCTTTTGATTCTTATATTGGATTGTGATTTTTTTCCCTTGTTATATCTTCTTCTTACTTATCCCTGTATTCTTTCTATTTAAGATGAGAAATATTCTACAATACTATTTTTCTTATACCATAAATTCATGAACTTAATTTGCACATTAATAGTGATAGTAACCAATGAATACAACCAAAGGATATCCAGGAAATCCACACCACCCATAGCTATACCATAATAATTTATAAAACACTTTTATCCATACCAATTTTTTAAATCTTCAAAAACCTAAACATTCTTATCCTCAACCTATATATCTTTATTATCCTTTGTTTAAACTTGTAAACTCTTAGACAATTCAATATTAATAAAATTATACCTATTGCCAATGCCTATGGAAAATAATAGTCATCTTCTTTTAGATGCATCCATGAACTTGTAAAATATAGTTTTTAGATAAAACAAATTAAATTGACCCTTCTCTTGCTCTTCTAAATCCAACATATTGTTCCTTCATCCTTCTTACTATCCTCAAATTTTCCTCTTTATCCTTCTTCAATATTTTTATTTATTTTTATAGTATTATCTCTCTTTCTTGAAATTTCTTAACTCTTACTATACCTCTTTATGCCTTTCGAATCCTTTGTTATTTTTTTTTCACATTGCTTGATAGTTCCATTTAAACTATTCTTTTTTATGGGTCTCATTTATCAATAATATTTGTTCAAGTTCTTCCCAAGGGTAATGATCTGTACATTAAGATCATGTACCTCTTGACACTATATAGTATCTAAACTTCCTTCCCTTGGGTTAGTGTAAAATACATATTTAGTTGTCATTAGTACATAATGGACATAGATGTTGGTAACTATAGAAACCAAAGCAATTAGCTTGTCTTGATATCCTAATTAGAATTAGAGTAAGCTATATAATGGGGCACTCTTGTTATCACTCCACAATAATTTGTAGAATTTGGCAATATTAAAAGTTAGTCGAATTTCCCATAATGTCTATTCTATAATGAAACTAGTAAAAAAGTCCTTTACTCTCAAAATAATTCCCATTAACTATCAAAAGCCTAGATATAATCATCTCTTTAGTACCTCGTAATAAATCCTTTCTGGTAAGTATATGCATATCTACTATTTATTATACGACAAAAATACAATCGATATATTTCCCCCCTTGGTTGTGGTCCTTTAGTGCACCCATAAACATTCAATGCAATTACCTAATAGAAAGAAAGCATAAAATAAATTGTGCAATTTTAGTTTACATAAAAAATTTCCATGTGAGAGCTTCAAGCTTACTACAGTGGCAAGGGCTTTGGATTCTCTTTGAGAGGTCCAAGTTCAAACCCCAATCAGTATGAGGGGATTGGTACCCCTCATAAAAACCTATGTAAAATCATTGAAAAACAATTTTCCATGCGAGAAAACATTTTGATCCAACCATGGATGAAAGAATTAGTACTCCATATTTGATCAAGCTTGTTTTCTAAATTAAGTACTAAATCTAACCGTTGGTAGTTTATTTTATATTTGTACTTGATAAATAAGGTCTCAAAATGTCATTGATACTCTTTTCACCAAGGTGTTAGCATATGAACTACTCTATCTTATGCATAAAATATTTTAGGAGGATCATCTAGATTTTATTGTAAGTTTTAAAACTAAATTAATTCAATTTATAGTTGAATTTAAGCTCAAACAAAGTGTAGCACCTTTTGTTGCATTTACAATAGAGGTCATTGATGGTTTTAATATCTCCCTTGAAGAATTTTTAAGTGTGTGTCTATGGCACTTTATCAAAAAACACTTGGTAATGGATGATAAACCATCATAAGGATTTATGATTACAAAATAGACCATGTCTAAAGGAATTCCCTATTTAGTTAAGTCGAGGTATTAACCTTTACTTAATAATTCCAAATGATTATACAAAAAAAAAAAAAAATTATGAGAAAATTCAATTGAAACGTGTGTTAAATTAGATGATTCAAGAATAATTCATTTCTAGGATAATCTTCCTCAAGAAGGTCTAAAATAAATGCAATGTCTTAGCATAAATTTTTAATTTAAATCCCTCTTGGATAACCCATTTAGAGCATAAGTCTATGCATTGCTTCTTGGTATCAATTAAGCCTAATTCACTAGATTTTCTATAGAGATAATATAAGTTATAGGTTAATATATTGAACATCTCTCTTTTCCCTTAGCCCATATAAAGTCTTGAAAAATATTTTCTAGCATTAAGTAAAAATCTTAGGATGGGACCTAAGAAGAAGAATAATAAACATCACTATTTGTAAGCATTCTAGATAAAACTTAAAATTTTCATATAAGGGAGAAGGGCTTGGTAATCTAACATATTATGTTCTTCATCATACACATCATAACCTATATCCAAGTATCTAAAGGAATTTTATCAAATACAAAGAGAATGTATAGAAATTTTAGTATTTTCTCAAGTTGAATCCATTTTTTTATATTGAGGTACCTAAGGAGGGAAATAGATAAGGGTTAATTTATAGCATTGGTTTTCTTCCCACTAGAAATTGACACTATAAACTATATAAAATATATCAACATAGTGCATGATATGATCAAAGTAGAATCATCCTCTACATGATTGAGGAATGAGTCATTAGTCAAGTACCCATTAAGAATTCAAGAATCATAGTTACAAAGATAGATTCCTTTGACAATACCCTTATATAAATAATTAAATAGAATTATTAGATCATATTTATCCAACACATAGAAGATGCTTTAAAGGGGTCTCCTACCTAGTAGAATTATGAAGCCAAAAATACTTTGAATTAAGTCCATTAATAGTGAGATAGATTAAGGAATTAAAATATATTCTAAACAAAAGTAAAAATAAAATGTAGGATAAACTCAATCACTTGAATATAGCCAATATGAAATACCATTTACTATGGTCATGCAATTTATCAAAGTTAATTTTGACAAATAGAAAACAAATTTCCAGAATACCTAGCTCCTTCCCTTTCTTCCCAAACTATATAGTATTATTCAATATACTCTCTCTCATATGAAACCTAAATGATCCTATCTAATAAAAAGAATAAATACATATTTGAATTCAAACATCAAATATTTTGTTGTGATTTTACATTGACCAAGGTGATAAGCCTTTAAGTTGTAATGAACCCTAGGTTGTCATCTTTTGGGTAAACTTGATGTTTCCTTAGAATCTCTAGGAAATTATTTCTTATGGGCTCTAGATAATCTCAATTTAAATCAATCTCCCACAATTCTTCATAAATATTTGTATGAATTATGAGAGAATTTGTTAATACCATTCATTAATCATTTGAGAGATTACATTATGAAGACCATCTAGCTTATCACAAGAAATTTTATAAGATTCATTTAATTTACAAGGATAACCACTAAACAATTTTCTTAGGCTACCTCTCTTTTGGGGTGTTCTACTGAGAAATAAAAATAATCTTAAATATTTGTTTACAAAGGTAAAACAATAATAGAAATATATGTCTCTTCTCAACATCATATATTGCTGTAATTTATCTAGTTGCATATTTTTCTATAAAGATTTAAACAATTCTTTGGAAGATTTATCCCTAAATTTGAGCTAGTGCATTCAAAATCTAATTTGAGAACTTATGATAGTATAAACTTTAATTATTTTTAAGTTACCCCTAAGAGAGACCACATAAACCTAAGCTCTCATCAAAGTTTTATTTCTAGGAGAAAAATAAAGCTCTTGTAAATTGTTGTTTTAAAGGTCAATCTCACCCTCCCCTCACATTTTGGGAGAAGGAATAAAATTTCAAACCCCACATACGTGTGTCAAGATATGGTTATGGTGAAGGAAGTGTTCAAATAAAATTGAGTTTTGAACCTCATTCTAGGAAATAAAACTAGAATCCTAGAATAGATAGGATGGTAATCATGAAGCAAGTTTTCTATAGTGATGTTGATAAGGTTAAGGAATGAATTAAAAGAAATAATATTTGTTTTGTTAACATGAATCTATAAAATCTCTATAAATTCTCTCTATTTTGAATATTTGAACAAGTGAACTAAAGATAAGAGTTAGCATTTGTAACTTTGGGGTTAGGGTTAATTAATCCTAGCATGTTTTCAAGTAACACCTTTTTTCTCTCTTACCTATTCATCCTTACTAGTGTGAAATATCAATCTATCCAAAAACATTGTGATATATAATGTGAACAAAGTATTTACAAATAGGGTCCTTGAGCTACCTTACATTATATGAGAAAAAGTTCATTAATTTTATGAGTTTTTGATTCTATGCATCCTTACTAGTGTGAAATATCAATCTGTCCAAAAACATTTTGATATATAATGTGAACAAAATATTTACAAATGGGGTCCTTGAGCTCCCTTACATTCTATGAGAAAAAAGTTAATTAATTTCATGAGTTTTTGATTTATCATGTGAAGAATATCATAGTAGTATATCTTTAAATTTCATCCAAGCAACCTAAGTTCAAACCCCAATACAAGGAGATCCGGACCCCTTTAACTACAGGCATCTCTTCATATTTATTCATCATCACCATTTTCCAGTGGATTTGGTTTTACCTGCAGCCTGTGACTACTTCTTCTCTAGATCAGAATCAAGAGGTGCGGTATTTCTTTTTCTACATGGATCTGTGGTGTTGGGGAAGCCAAATGTTGTTATCTACTTCTGCTCAATCCGCTGACTCCATATATTTGAGGTTCCCACCCAGAATTATCTTGGAGGTGGTATAGCCAGTGTAGTCCCTACTTACTGGAATGCAACTTCTATGACTTACCATAGGTTAGCATCTGGAGGTCTACCTACTACAAGATGAATGTCAAAATTATCCCTCCTAAGTCGGACTCCCTGGGCCTTGTGTAATTGGGCAGCTTCAAGGGTAAGCCTTGCATTTTATATGGCAATGGTAGCGACATCTAACTTAGGCCCATATACCCCCCATATCTTGAAATATCTTCATATTTTTGAGGGGCTTCCATGGGATGACCTGTAAATCTCCTAGAATTGATCGTCATATATCGGGTTAACACAAATACCCGGGTCTCCCTGGACCTTCGAGGCTAACTTCTTGGCATCCTTTGCTACTACCATCTCTTCATGTAGTTGTTCAAACCACTTCTGCCTCTCTGTGAATGGCTGCATGTCCCATTCATCCTTGACCGGCTTGGCAAAGGTCACCTTCGCCTTCCTTCAAGCCATCTTGGGCCCTTTTTCTTTGGCCCTAGTAGAAATTATGGTGACTCGAATAGGGGGTTTCTCCTCCTTCTTGATGAGTGTCTCTTCATCATGAGGGACTTGCTTTGTTGTCCTTGGAGTTGTCCCTCCTTTCTTTGATTGTTCTGGTGCCAACCCCGCAGGTCCTTCGATCCCTCCTTTAGGTTTTGGGAATTCTTCCTTCACCCATGGTTTTGTTTGTGGTTGCTGGTCCACACTAGGCTCTGTGTCACTTAGGTCTATAATAGGGGGCTTTATCAGGCTCCCTCCCCTATTAATCTCAAAAATAGAGAAATTCTCCCATGCTTCTGGGTTGCTTTGCTGAGCATCCGATCGAAATTCCCACGAAGAGTATAATATTTCTAATGAAGTAGGGAAATTCATCAGGACGTCAATCACCCAATTGGTTTGAGTCGATGTATCCATTTTCTCTGTCTCCTTGGCTCAAAATTACTGATTCTCCTCTTGCAGCTCCTGGACCAGCTGCTTGAGCTGAGTTATTCTTCGTGCTCGCTCATCCAATATTCCTTGTGCATCATCTAGAAATCCTCCAACATTTGTTGGGTCATCCAACACTTGGTATGCCATTCCAGAGCCTCTTCTAGGGCCGTGTTAACCTCTTGATTAATTCCCATAGAAGTCCCAATATCCTATGGGCTCCATCTGGTTAATTCTTGGAGGGTCTGGGCTACGAGACTAGCCTCCAAGTCATCCTCCTCTTCCTCTGATGATAAGAGTAGGCACCGTAGGCATTTCCTATCAGGAACTGGCTCTAGTTGTCATAATTTAACTCTACCATTGGTAAGCCGTATCCCTTACTCTATGAATTTGGGCAGGGGTGAGTGCCACCTTATACAAAATTAGGAAATGACAATTGCTTAATTTATTCTACCTCTACTACGGGGCTTTCTTCATCTTTTTCTACCCTGGCAGTAGAATCTTCTTACCCTCCTTGACTTCCATCTCCCTCTAAATGGGAGTCTTCCCTTTGTGCGTCTGCATGGCGAACCGACGTCGATATCAGCCCATGGTGGGCCAAGGCGAAAGGTGCACCCCTCTGGTATTGAGCCGCTTCCTCCTTTAGGGAATTTTCTAGGTAGAAGGGCACCTTAATATTCCTCCCATGCACCAGGTGATTTAAGAACTACACATGATTAACGTGCAAGTGGGAATATTTCCCAGTGCATGTGAAAAAGTGAGAAATTTGCTCAAATAACTTCCATAGGTTCATAGGAAGTCGGCTTTTTGGTAGCCCCTCCTTATCTACCTGTATATTTTCTCCTAATAGTAGTAATTCGATGGACAGTTTTAGTGTGCCACCCTTGTATGTGCACTCACCTGTGAGAGGCAAGCCAGTCACCTGGGAGATGTATTTCGGGGTGACCGGGATATCCCTTCCATGCACTTGAGCTGCGTTGCCTCTCAAGGAGGCAGTGAATTATTTTGCTGCCTCCATATCCTGGTTTTGACAGATATGGATACAATAGTCGAGCCATCCCTTGACTTAAAATTGAGTCCTCACCACCCCCCTAATCCCCTCCATGTAACTCAGCTCATTCTTCGTGATGGCATGATTCTTTGATCGTCCTCCCATGGTGCCTTCCATAACTGTTCTTCTATTCATGCCTTACACTCTCAGGAAGGTGCCTTATTATAAGGAAGGTGCCTAACCCTAGAATTCAATTTTGGGGTTGGCAAGGTATACCTTTCAAGCCATATCATTGGCATGATGTTTCGACCATGGGGGTGCACGATTTTCATGGTGATGCTATTTTTTGGTACTGCATAATTCATGAAAGATTACATAAAAATTTAATTAAAATTATGCGCATACCTGATTGGATATTACATGCATCACAAAGAGTAGTGATTCATCGGCCTATGACACGGAGGATGGGTATTTCACATGTGTGAATTACGCTAGACTTCACTTCTATGTTGTTCAAGGTTTGATGCCGAAGACAGGCTCCTGATTGGTCTTTGAAAAACTATTTGTCCATTATTTTTGAGGCATGTGCGAGGATATTGCCCTATAACTCTGCATACTTTTTTATTGGGGTGGATTTTTCATCACGTGGGTCTGGTGGTAATCCGATGCTACCCAATTGTGTGTTGATCTCATTCGAATCGAGACACACATGAAATCAAAGCACCGAATGTATGTGAAAGGTGCTTTTGGTACCTTCTTGATGAGGAAGGCACTTTAAATGAATGGTACCTTCCCTAGGTGGAAGGTGCTTCTGCTTTCTGGTGCCTTCCTACTATGGAAGGTGCTTTTTCTTTGATGACGCTTTCCTACCGTAGAAGGAACTTTTGAAGAATGGCACCTTCCCATTGTGAAAGGCGCTTTTGAAGAATGAAACCTTCCCGCTATGGAAGGCACTTTCGAAGAATGGCGCCTTATTACTATGAAAGGTGCTTTCGAATGGATGCACTTTCCTAGAGTGGAAGGCAATTTGATCATCATCATTTTTTTTTATGGCACCTTCACGATGTAGAATGCACCTTCTCAACATTTTTTTTTGGAACTCTCCTACGGGCACCTTATTTATAAGGAAGGCACCTTATTTCAGTTGGGTGCCTTCCATATAAGGAAGGTGCCTACCTTCTATAGGGCACCTTATTTATAAGGAAGGCACCTTATTTTCTCTGGGGTGCCTTATTTATAAGGAAAGCACCTTATTTCTGTGGGGTGCCTTATTTATAAGGAAGGTGCCTCACCTCCAAATTGATACCTTCTTCCGGCGGGCACCATCCACCTTAGTTAGGCACCTTCTCCAAGTAGGAAGGCACTATTTCTCAAGTGGGGAGTCTTCTTTGAAGAGGAAGGCCTTCTACAAGGCATTTTTATCAACAGCACGCTGTGATCATCTTGGAAAGGGTGACCAAGCCTCCTCAGACTTTTCTTCATGCTGCCATAGTATCCCCCTGCTAGACTTGGCATGTGATTTCCCCTTGAAGGAGAGTTTATTTCCTTCACCCAAGCTTGGATAGATGCTACTTATAAACTACATGCACAGGTGTCGATATGCTAAGCCGATTCAGGCCTGGTTTCCCAGATACCTATTTTTTGAGCTGTCAAGTCCTCCACCTACAAAAGCAAATGAAAAGAAAAGAAAACTATAGACAGTTAGATGCATTTCATGCCTGGTAGTCCCTCTACTAGGATGCATACAACTTTCATGTGGGTGTCGTCCCTACAAAGCACATCGTAAGAAATAAAAAAAACCTAAACTAACTAATTTTGGTGGACACCTCCATGTCCACCATTCTACTTGCTGAGTGTTTGGTCCATATTTACAATGATGGGGTCTCCCTCATGCCTGTTCTAGACTCCACCAATAAATTTTTGGATGTGTTGTAGGGCCGCAATCAGTGGCCATTGATTGTCAATACAACATTGCTACCATCAATAGTCCTGACACACATAATATCATTCTTGATGAGCTCTATGACCTCATATGGTCCCATACATATCTTCATTAATTTACCCTTCATCTCCTAGAACCTAGAATTGTACAACAACACCCATTCTCCCTCCTGGAACTGCTTCAGATTGATGTGTCGATCATGCCATTTTTTTCTTTGCTTTTGTATGATCTTCGTTCTTTGCAAAGAATCCCTTAGAAATTTGTCCAATTGGTTTAGCTATCGAACCCTCTATTTTTGATCTTCTTTGAAGCTCAAATTTAATTCTAAAGTAGTTCTCAGTGTCTTGATTTCAAACTCAATGGGCATCGTCGCACTCTTCCTGTAGACTAGGTGGAAGGGTGTGAAGCCAATGGTCGATTTCCACATGGTGTTGTATGCCCATACTGCCTCCAAAATCCATGTTGCCCAATATTTCCTATGCTATTGCATGGTTTTTGTTAGGATGTTCTCAATATCCCTATTTGTAATCTCTACTTGCCCATTTTCCTATGGGTGGTAGGGTGTAGTCTTGTTGTACCAAATTCTATATTGTTCCATCAACTCAATCAGCTTGGAGGTAAATTGAGTCCCCTAGTCCATTGTTAGCTTGAAAAAGTGGAATTGTCATTGTGATATTTTTTAAGCTAGAAAGAATATCAAACTTTGGCTGCATTAATTTCCTCTGTTCTTACAGTCGGTTAGGAAACGGAGCATTTGTTCTCTCAACCACTTCTTCTTCCACCTCTTCTATAAGAGGTGTTTCTTCTAAATTTGCCTCCTCTTATATCAGTGGAGGTGTCTCTACTCCTAGCTATATACCTAATCTAAGATGAATAGGACTGCAACTAATATTATACATCGGGTACATCTCATCTTCTACATTATATAAAGATCGATTTACTTTATTATTGGGATTTACCATCAGTTGTGCGGGTAGCTGTGCAAGTCTCACTGCAGGTAAGGCTAGCAGGTTTTACTGGGGGTGAGCTAGCACTACGTTCTATGGAGTTGGATTCCATGGAGCATGGCCTCTCCACTATTGCCCAAGGTATTGATATTGCATCCAGGGTTACTGGTTTAGAAATTTTGCTCTAGGGGGTGCATTGGACCAAGGAGATGGCCCCCACCACCCCATGTTAGGTGGTTGATGCTAGCATTGTGGCATGTATGGTCCTCCCCCGTATGATGGCATTGGTGGCATATTTCCCATAGGGTATTTTGGCAAACTTCTCTGATTGCCTACAAAATAGGCTTTTGTAAAGTCAACATCCTCCTTGATACTGGGCAATTACGGGCACAATCAGGTCTTATGATTTAGCTTATAGACCGTATATAATCTGATTTTATTTTCTAGGTATGCATTATTTGCATGCTTTCCTCTACATTTCAGGTAGAAATAAGCCAATGTTGCCTCGTTTTCTTACTTCTTTTTCTATAACAATAGTGTATCCATATGCAATGCCAAAGACAAAAGCATCTCTCTTTTCAAATCTTCTAGCATATTGTCTATTTCTATTTTTGTGACCAAAGCAGTCACTTTCATGGTTCTAGGAGTGGTCTTGCCTCTCCTTATTGATTAGTTCTAACATAATTGTCGAATATCTTCCATAGCGTGCTGGTAGACATTACCTTCAGAAATCATGTTGAGAGCTTCTAATGATTCTTTGTTAAGTCCTCTCAAAAATATGCTTTTAATAGACTTATCAGCTAGCTTTGCATGAGGAGATCATTGAATATTGAAGTTGAATCTCCTTAAGAGACTCGTATTCTTTCTGCATCATGCTCAGGACCTCTTCTTTGGAGTCTTTGGCTCTTTCAAAGTCTTGATATTGCTCTTAAAAGAGCCTCTTCATTTTATCCCATGTGGCAATGTGTTTGTCTCCCAGACCAATGAACCATCACAAAGTTGCATCATCTAATGTGGAAGAAAAGAACTTCAGCTTTTGCGTATCAAATTTGTAGTCCACAGACCTGCATAGAACATCAAACTTAAATAAAAATAGGTCAGGGTCCTCGGTCGGGTATCCTCTGAAGGTAGGAAGATGAGTAGGGGATCTGTTTTTCATTTTGGTTTTTCCTACTCCTTCCTCAATCGGGAAAATAAAGCTATATGAAGCCTCTTCATTGGATATTTTTTTAGGAAATATGGTCTCTAATGCAGTTCTTATGGCCTTACGATCGTTCAAAACTTTATGAGTCAAGGCTCTAAGATTTTCTGGTCTTATCATCCGGTATTCTATAGCTTTCCACAATAGTGCTTCCTCTGAGGGTGTCCTCTTAAAAAATGGGTTTATAATGGTTCGTTCTTCCTCAAGTTGATGGGATGAGGAAGCACTTTATACAAGGTGAGGATCCTCACTCCAGTGGACTGCTGGCGGTGAGTCAGGCAAATCTAGTTCAAACTCACAATGTTCGGCTTACTCAAATTTTGGTGGACTTTATTTCATGAACCGATCGTCAGGTCCTCTTCTTCTCGAAGAACTCATACAAAGTCAGATAGAAGGTTTTTAAGTATTGCAATTAATCTAATAGAGGCACTTCCCTGACAATGGCACCAAAATGTTACGGGCCAAACACAGGTGAATTTTTCTCCTATTTTGTTACTGCCTAATCATTTAAATTTTCAACCTAGGGAGCTTCCTAAACTTCAAAAGTGTCTCATACAAGATCACTTACAATACCCACTTTGAGATGAGTCCGACTAGTTCTACTATTGGGGGGTTTAAAGGATTATCAATCATTCATCCACACCATAATAATTTACGTATGAATAATTAAATATTGAGAATGTAAATATTCATACATGCATAATAAAAGTAAAGCTACTGCAAAAATGGAAATAACAGTGCAGAAAATAAACCTATGAAAGTAGGAAACTAATCTAGGAAAGCATAAGTAAAAGGTAAGGAATACTGGCTTGGAGTGGGTCCAGGCTCCAGCAGCTCCCTTCCAGCCGAACACACAGTTAGGAACTCTCAAACTTTATTGCATTTGCAAAAGAATTATTACAACGCTTCTACTTCCTCATAATGACAAATGTATTCTCAATCTGGATTTTGGATTTTGGATATCTATCAGAGAGGTATGTGTGTGTTTATATAACACACATATAGATCTTCTTTTACAAAGAATTTACAACAGTAGTTTAGTCTAGACTAAACTAGGACAGTTTGGTAAACGTAATTGGCATCTGCTAAAAATAGGCTTTATCATAACAACTATGCATTTGTTGATTGGTGCATGCTTTACCTGGTGTAGGTAAGACGTTCTCGTCCATTGGTGCAACTCCCAAAATTATCCTATGTGATGTGGAACTGGAATGACACCAATCAACTCTGTCCATGTCATTTACTTGGTCAACTGGTGAATAATGGAGGCACCTTCTCTATGAGGAAGGTGCCTTCCTCATGTGCTTTTGATAGGTGCCTTTCGTATGCCGAAGGTGCATACTGATGTGGAGCACCTTCTTCCTACGAAAGGCACCTATTGATGTGGGCACCTTCTCTATACGAAATGCACTTTGCCTTGTATGGGGCACCTTCCCTATGCGGAAGGCATCTAATTATGTCACCTACCTTCTATTGGCACTTTACTTTAAGAGGAAGGTGCCTACCTTCTGTTGGTGCCTTCCTTGAAGAGGAAGGTGCCTACCTTCTGTTGGCGCCTTCCTTGAAGAGGAAGGCGCCTAACTTCATGCCTTAGATTTTGGAAGAAACAGAGTGCCAGGTCCATTAAAGAACTCGACTAATCCAAATCTGTCAAAACCAACTACATTTCCACAAAACACATAAAAACACACAAATTATATAACACACATAATTCTATTAAATAATTACATAATCATTCATAAAAGTACATAGTTCCTGATATATTGTCGCATAATAATCGATGAAACCCATACAAAATATGAGAATTTTTGAGGCTCATCAAGGGTATGGGACATTGCTTTGTGAAATGAAGAAAAAGGTTTATTTGAAAATTAGAGTAGGTGTTGGTTCCTCCAAATACCATAAGGAGGTGGAGGTCTAAGGTTCAAATCTTGAGCCTCACTAGATTGAATGCTTGTCCCTTTCTTGGTGCTTTCAACAACGTAAAAGGTTTAAAATTATTATGACATGGTGGTTATAGGTGTGGACTACACGAAGATCTATGTGGTGGCTTTCAGGGTGGACATCACAAAATATTGTGGCAGCCATAAAAATCTGAACAACCTACTTGGATTTGTGGCGGCTACTGATTCCACCATGTAAAAAAAAAAATTAGAGTAGATGATTTTAAGTGGATAATAAATATGATTATGGGTTTTTTGTAAAATAAGGGTATGGGACCTTAATTTATGAAATAATAAGAAATATTTTGTGATAAAATTAAAGTGGTTTGCTTTAATTAAATAATATGAAGGAACTCAGTTCATTTAACAATTAAGGATATGGGATTTTAATTGTTAAGTGAGGGTTGGATCATTTATTGCAAATAAAGCATATTATGGGATGCATGATGGAATAACTCTCATGAGTATATGAGAGGGGTCATAGAAAGGGGTAGTTCTATGATAATAGCTATGCATTATAAAGTTGAATTGCTTGGGTTATTTGTATAGTTCCAATTTGCCAATAAAATAAGTAAATGCATTTAGGAGCATGTCTATACAAATCCATGAGTGTACTGATCCCCTACTATCCTCACTTGATCGATGGAAGAGCAGGAGGACCAAAGTCATGAGATGGACCACTTCGCAATTTTGCTCTCTACCTTACTTCTTGCTTGATTATGCAATAGATTAGATTTATGGGGAGATTTCCCCAATGGAATAAATATAAAGTAATTATTGAAATTATAAGGTTTTCCATACATGCTTATGTATTAAATGAACATTATTGTTTATTTGTTTTGATAACATTCTTGATTGCAATGTTATTTCTTCGTTTATTGCATGTTTTTTCTTCTAATGAATGATTTATGTTTTGGTTAATTTCACCTATTTATTATTGCATATTTTGTTAGATTTAGTATCTAGATTTATCCTTTGTATTCTTATGAGCTTTTAAAAAAATAGTGTAAATTCTAGGTGAAATTAGAGGATGACATAAGGTCTTGAGACCCCCCTTAGGGAGATTGGGTATCTAGGTTTAGAATATCGTACCAAGAGTTAAGATAGCTTGTCAAAGGATGAGATTGATATCTTAACTCACAATACACGTAGCATAACCACACATAATGGTTTGTGTGAAGTATGAAGATGCATGTATACCTTACAATGATCGAGGACGGTAAGTCTAGCTCATAAATAATGATGATATGGATGGACTTATGTGCATGATAGGAGATAGGCTTACGTATAATGGACTTGCATAAAGGGAATATCATGTGATATAGTTCTTGAGAAACTTAGGGGATGTCAAACATTAAGTTGGTCTAAGGTTGGTTAGGGATTTATGAATCATTTTCCTTAGTCAAATATAAATATAAATATATATATATATATATATATATATATATATATATATATATATACATATATATATATATATATATATGTATATACATATACATATATATATATATACATATATATGTATATACATATATATGTATATACATATATATATATACATATATATATATACATATATATGTATATACATATATATGTATATATATATATATATATATATATATATATATAGTATATAATCCTTTGTTTCTATTTTTGTGTGTTTTCTTGTTTTCTTGTTTTGAGGGTCATTACAAAATTCAATAAAATATTCTTCTTTAGGGTATCACTAGAATCATCCATAAAATATTATTAATTTCAAGGAGGGAAAAAATTGTGAACCTATTGGTGAATATTTCTCTTGATCCAGTCAACCACCACTATAGAATAGATCCTCACACTCTAT
>JAQPPZ010009193.1:0-21967 GCA_028583015.1 Wollemia nobilis
ATTTAAATACATATCAATTTGATATTTAAAACAAAAATGTCATAAAACTATTTGTCTCTAAATTCACATAAGAGACCATATCTTTAAAAAATGCCTTAAAAATATTTGTCTTAAAATCCACTTAAGAGACAATATATTTTAAAATGTTTGAAGTTACCTTTAACTTTTTTATAAGATTTTAATAAGAAGAAATTTTAAAGTTATATTTGAAAACACCAAAACCAATTTGATTATATAATTTTGGACCAAAACCAAGCTAAGAACATGGTTTATTAGATAGGGTTATCCTTTTGCAATATAAAAAAATAATTTGTTTAATCAATAATATTTTTCAATATTTTAATGAATATAGTTCTACATAATATTAGATAATTATATTTGACAATCATATTGTTATATAGATACCAAAACCCATAATCATTATTTACTCAATTTGGCTAAGAGAATATTGGAGAGGAAGTAGGTGAAAATATATCTAAGCAAGAGCATTTGTGATATGCTCACTAATAGAGATCAAGAGAGCATTATTTTCTTTCCTCTTTGTTGCTACAATGTTTCTAATCTCAATTCAGGTCTCTTTTTATCACTTTTTTTATTGTGCATTGTCTTATATATCTAGAAAATTATAAAACTAATAAAAAAATTTATATCTTCATAAACATGTAGCAAGTAGTGCAATAATGGTAGATGGACTAGTATTGGAACTAGCAAAAACATATAATATTAGAGTAAATATTTACTTCTTAGACTGTATTACTTTATTTGAGGTCATATAAATGTAATTATTATTATATAATAATTAAAAGAATATTTTTTGAAGTCACCTCATATGAGGTTGGATAACATATCTCTTGTGATAAAAAGAATAATAAGATAAAAAGTTGATGAAGGTGGAACACCAAGAGGTGAAACACTAAAGGGTCTATTAAGAAAAAAGAGACACTATTGTGCATAAATACTATCTATATATTTAGATGAAAAATTAATGGAATGTATTAAATAAAATATAAAAGGTTTAATTAAATATTTTTAAATAACATGAATTATTTAAAATAAAATTATATAAATTTACTATATATATATATGTTAATAAGTGTAATTTTTTTAAAAACAGTATATATTTACCATCCCTAGAGTGGTTGCTATAAGACATTTGAATATATCTATATGTAATTAATAATCATGAATAAAAACTTCTTCTAGATTCCAACCTATTTTAACAAATGGGTGGTCAATGCAAGTTGATCATTTTATATGTTTTTCAATTGGTTATATAGAATTAAAATGGGCCCAATTCATATTACAATAAAATAGGTGGTCAATGGTCAATGCACGTTGATCATTTTATATGTTTTTCAATTGGTTATATATAAGATTAAAATGGACCCAATCCATATTACATTATAACCATACAATGGAGTTACAACGACTTAGTATTTATGCATGTATTATTGTCATTGTCATGATTAAAACATGAATTTGCTTCACTAAAAATGAGAATCTTAGCCAGTTGAGCTAATGTCATTTGATAGCTAGTGATTATATTTTAAATAATATTCACATTCAATATATAAATTATAAATTGAATATAAATTATAAATGTGCTCTTCTCGTGCTTTGGGTTTTAGGTTTGGCTCCTTCTTCGGGGAATAGCGCAACCTGTTCTAGGTTTGGCTCTCTTCGGGAGGTTCGAGGTTTTGTTCAAAAGACTGGTTGTGTGTTAATATTCCATTCCTTACAAGGAGTAAAAACTAACATGAAAATGACCAACCTTAAACATGTATTATAGAGATTTCTCACATTAACCAAATTATATATAAATATATTAATATTTTATTAAATTATTTATTTACATGTACATGTAATTAATAATTATAAATAAGTTTTTAAGAAGGATGCAATTAATAATTATAAATAATTATAGTCAACTCTACATCTTTCTTAGATCTGCGTCTAATTCCCTTACACTGAAGGAGTTCATATCTATATAGACTTTCAGGTTTTGTTGTCATTCATCTAACCATATACAACTCATGGCTAAGATTAGCCTTCATGAATGCTGGCTTAACTTATGACTCAGATAATTCTCCTTGATTGCTGGTAGTTGAGATCTCCTTGATTGCTGGTAGTTGAGTGAGTTAGTTAACATGTCTATCCACGGTTCACTACAAAACAGTTCAGTATCCAATAAACAATAATATTCAAACGATTAATATGACAGCAAGTATTTATGCTGGTGTGATAAGGTGTTCGCCAAGAAATGAAACCTTTAAAATAATGTTAAAGCAAAGACTTGCAACAATACGATGAACCTTCCCCTTTTAAACAACTGCACGACTGATTAATCGGCGTACTAAAAAACTCACAATGATATCCATCATGCGTCAGATGGATATGGGATCTAGAATTATTTAATTTAAATAAACATGCGTCAGATACCTATCATCGACGAACCAGGAAAGATTATAAACAAAGCCATGGAACTCAACATCAAATGTAGCCATTAATTTACAAACTAAAATTACAAATTTAAATTGATTTACTTATAATATTATTAAAGTACAGATCTAACAAATCAAGTAAACAGTCTCTAGCATGGTCAAAACTTTTGTATGAAACGGTATATAGAGCGAATCTGTATAAGAAATAGATCCATTATAAAGAAACAATAAATTATATATTTAAAAATATTAATATAATAAAAAATAATATAATATTATAATAATAATAAGCAGTTCAAGTATATATATAATAATTAAACCAACCATGAGAAGAATTATATGCGTTAATCTATAATTTAATATGCTAGTAACTCATGCTCATCGACATATTTGGCTTTCCACACGTCTCGAAGTAGTCAATGATCTGTTGGGACACGTAAGCATAAAGCCGATGATAGTGGTAAAAATAAGTTAAAAAAATAAAAGCAACTATAATATTAAAAAACAAAGATAAAAAAATAAATAGATCTAAAGAAAAAAATGCGTGATTTTTTTAGTTAGGAAAAGCTATTTTCATAATTTTATATATTATGTATTTTTTATTAGTTAATTTATTTAGTTACCAATAAAATATTTAACATAGGAATTGCTTGCCAATGTTTAGATTATATTGTATTAAGCGAGGTGAAATGAAGCTAGAATATTGTATGAAATTAATATAATATTTATTAATTTAATTAAATAGTTGATTGATGTAGTTGCATTTAAATTGAGCATATAAATTTGTATTATGAAACATTATATATATATATATATATATATATATATATATATATATATATATATATATATATATATGTTTTGTGAGTGTTTTATAAGAGAAATTTGATTATTAAATTATTCAAACTTGACAATTGATATGAGAGTATTAGATATTTTTAATTTGTATTAAAGCTAGTGTTGAAGTTAAAAGTTTTAAGTAGTTACTTAAAAAGAATGTTGGAGCAACAAGTAAGACTCTTACATTATATATATATATATATATATATATATATATATATATATATATATATATGTGTGTGTGTGTTTTGTGAGTGTTTTATAAGAGAAATTTGATTATTAAATTATTCAATCTTGACAATTGGTATGAGAATATTAGAGTTTTTTAATTTATATTAAAGCTAGTGTTGAAGTTAAAAGTTTTAAGTAATTACTTAAAAAATGTTGGAGCAAACAAGTAAGACTCCTACATCTAAATTTTAGGTTATTTCAAATAATAGTTAGAATTTTATTAGTAAAACAATCTCAATACATAGATGTCCTAGATCCTTCTTAATCCAAAATTAAATCACATTGAATTTTTTTCTTTCTTCTACCCGTTTGTTGTTTTGTACAGGTTCTATTTAACATGATAATAATAGTTGATCGTCTTCATAAAGTTGTTATATGATAACAATATTACTTTTATAATAAAAATTAATTTAATTTTAATAAATTAATTAAAATAAAACACATTTTTATAAAAAGAAAACACTGGTGTATTCAGAGTTTTTTTTAAATACATAAAAGATACATCTACAATTCCTAAGGTGGTAAACAACATCCAGAAACATCATAAACGTTGGGATGAACGTCAAATTTCAACTTGCGTGAGTCGACCGAATCCAATTCATACCGCAAATTATTCTGCTCGGTCAAATGTCGGCCAGAGAACTAGAGGCGTAGAGGGCACTAGCATGCTGGTAAAAATTGAGCGGGCAGGGTTATGAAAGACAATTCTTTAGTAGTGCATATGACTTGTTGAGTGTACTAGTTCTGCAAGGACACGGCACACTTGGACAGGGCAAAGCTAATCTGAAATTATTATTATTATTAATTATTATTATTTAGATTATGTACAGGGTATATGTCACCTAAGATGCATGGTACTGATTGATTGTTTCGTTATTATTATTTAAATAATTTTTTTTTTAACTTTTTTTTTATATAAAGGGGAGATTTGAAAGTAGGGGCTTTTTAACTGGAAAGTTTTAATTATTCACTTGTTTTTTACTTGTTCTTCAACTCTTCTACATAAGAGGATACATTTATTTATTTAGATTGAATTATTTTGTGACATTGAATTATTTGGTGTTGTTGAGATTGACATGGATTCGAATGGTGGTGATGTGAAGATTAATATGGGCTACATCAACTATTTGTCACAACCATTAAACCAAAAACCCACTAACAAAATATTAATTATCATTATTTTAAATTATTTTCAAAATATATTTATAAGTCATAGAAGTTATAAATTTTCTTAAAAAATATGCATTAAAAAAATCACTATATGGAAACTTTTTCATAAAAATATAAATTATAATTTTAAATATTAAATAATTAAATTTAAAAACCCATTCTAATAATTTATACACTTTACTATTAGTATATGTTTACTAAAACTTATAAATAAAATGGCTAAATAAGTATAAAAGTAAATATATATATTATTAACTAAAATTTATTTGGATATAAAGTATATTTATAAAATATATATCAAAATTGTGATTATAAGAAATGAATTTAATTAAGTGATTTTAGAAATAAGATTGTGAAATTCTTAATAAAAATGTTTAAGATTCAAATCTAATAAAATAAAATTATACACCATATTTTAAGTAACTATAATTTAATTTGATACATAACATAAATAAATAAATAAAATCCTTATTAGAGTCATCCCGATGAGAGTTTTTTTTACAAACAAAATTAACATGCAAAAATTTACATATACTTCTTTAAAATATACCATCTTAAATTTTGCGCTTTTTTAGTATGTATTAATGAAAAAAAAAAATTATAATTTTTTTAATATTATATTAATGTTCAAAAATTTTAAAAATATTATTTTTTTGAATGAAAAACATTATATTAAAAATAAAGGACTAATCATACAAAAGTATGGATGGACAGACACGTTCCACCCATTATACTATCTATAACATCCACTATCTATTATTTTTTTTTTGAACAATACTTCTTCCGATCACATCGATTAAATATAAACCCCCGTAGACACCAAAACAACACCAATCCGATTATGTGACAACAAGTGCCGATAACATTGACACACACAACTCCCTAGGCAGCCTCCTAGAGGTTAAACAATGGTCCTAACCACTTCCAAAAGCAGCTTTAGAGGTCGAGGTCAATTTGACACCTTTTTGGCACTTTGCTCTCTACTTGTCCCACCTAAGGATCTAATACAAACCGGCATTCGTCCCACCTGCGAGATGAATAGTAGCATTTGCCCCGTGGTGAGGCGAATAGCAAGTTTGACCGGAAAAAAGTCAAACCTCGATAACCGCCAGCTAACTAAGGCTTCGTGCCATGCAATTGTGAGGAATAGCTTTTATTCAAGAAGAGAGACTTCAATATGAGTGTCTTTATTTTAGAAACCTCATGCAAAGAGATTCTAAATTAGGGAATTAGCTTTTCTCTAAAAATAGGAAAATAACTCAAGTGGCGCCCTCGCATGTGCAATTCAAATAGAGAGACCCTAAGGTCTATATATTGGTGAGTTTTCTCACCCAAAAGATATACAGCGTAGAAGGAGCACTGAGAAATTAATTGCTCCCAATTTACATACCTACTTGTGATTTGTGCTTTTACATCCTTAATCTCTCATTCGAAAGGGAGGTTATTGGGTGACTATTGGAAGCACGAATCCAGACCCAAAATCCAATTTTTGGCCACAACAACCCACAAAAAATTGTTGGACAACACCACATAAGAAGTTTTGGACCCATCCCAAGTGGATTGGTGCTAAAACGAGTCCCAAATGGTGGGCGTCCCCGCCCCGGGGCGCTCCCCCAAACTGCACACAAATTCACCCCACCCTAGGGATGAATAGAAATATGTGATATATTTCTCTAATTTTTATTTTGAATATTATTCTAGGACTATTAAATAGGTTTTAGTTTAAATTTCATTCCATTCTGAGTAGTTTTTACCAGGTTTTTGTCATTTCCCACCTTTACTAACTTCCAGATTCCATCATCAAAATATGGGTGCTAGATGTAAAATTGGAAAAATATGATCATTTGGGTCTTACCAAAACACCCCCAATTAGCTAAACCCAACTTTGTAGGTAATTTGGAGCTTCCTAAGAAAGATATTGAAGAGGGTGCTTTCTCGACAAGTTATTGCGTGTCTATTCGTCCCACCCTGGAGAGAATACAAATATGTGAGGAATTTCCAAACTTTTTTTTTTGCAGTGGTATTTTGATGACATATTTATGCTTCTATCAAAATTTTAGATCAATCTGAGGTCATTTGATAATCGTTTTAATATTTTCATGCATACACTGATAGTAGGCCTTGGGAAATACATGTTTTATTCTGTCCGTAGGTGCTACTAATATTTTCTATTTCTTTGAATGCAGTGTTTCGAACATCGAGAGGAGCAGGAAGGAGCAAATAATCACATACACAAGCGACGGTGATGTTTTGGTCCGCCCATCTTACATGTGGGCACGTAGAAGAAGGATTGTTATCCATGGATGTTGTGACAAGAAACATATTTGACGCTCCTATCCCCTAAAAAGGAAGGAGACGTATTGTAATAAAAATTTAAAAAAGTGTATCAATAAAGAGATTACCATATTTCATATTGCTTTTATCTTGTGTTAATTCGTACATGTTCTTTCTTGTTCTTTCTTGTGGCATATTCCTTTTTGTTTTCGTATCCTCGTGCTTTCAGTGCGATCACTTGGGACACTCTTGTACCTTGATTTTTAAGATTAAAATTTTGATTAAATTTTCTTGTTATTTTGCTTATAGGTACCAAGTTTCAAATGTTGGACTATTTCAGAGCAAAAATTCAGAGACATCCGATTTGGGCAGAGAAGAGGTAGAGGTCTTAAACACCTTTTGTCAATTCTTTGCTTTATGTTCTCTAGTTATTTGCTTGCATAGGAGAGTTTTGAATGCTTGTTTGCTTCATTTATGCAACTTAAAAAGAACCCCACACACCACGTAGTAATCTAAATAACAAGGAGTTGGTCATAAAATCCCAACCCTTAAGCAAGACCAAAGGTGGATCTCATTATCACTTTGGCTTGAGATACCGTATACATTACCCCCGATCGCAACTCCTTTCTAGACGTAAATCCTGAAGAAAGTTGACCAAGTGTAGCGGGGGTGATTCTCAACGCATGAGTATAATTCTTCTATGGTAGGTGTCATAAATAGAGTTATCCCCCTTCCGTACCGCCTATGTTCCATGTACCATCTCGCTCTCATGTACCAATAGTTTTCCTCACGTAAGGGCTGGTATATAGAGAGGTTGGTATATCTGTCCGGCAATGGTATATCGAAGGGGCGACCATTTTTTTGGAGCCACCAAAGCCATCATTTTGCATTTAAACATTTTTTCACAAGCCTTCAAAACAACATCAAAACACACTAAATCAGATTTTAGGGCACACTTTTAAAATCTTTAAACGAGATAAACCACCGCATTGATTGTGTGTTTCCTTTCTATTTAAGTATAGCGTAAAAATCCTAAAAAAAGATAAAAATCTACGCTTCTTTAGGAGCACATCACCATGGTGTTCACTCCGTAGCCAAGCCCAATCACGTGCAAGTGCTACGTAGAGTGCACAAATGGGGACATGTCACCTCCGATATAGTCTTGAGGACTTGGTCATCTCACCTTGGTGGCCTGACACACAAGAGATTCCACATCATGCCATAATGTAATAGGACTATAGAGGCACCCTTTGAGGGGCACCCCCACTCAAGCATAGGTCCTTTCAAGAGGAGAACCTACACGTAGCACTCAACGAGACGGGAGACCTCCCTTAGAAGCCCGTTATGGGTGGCCTAGTGATGAAGTGCTAGAGCAAGAGAGGGTCCGACGGAGGGGCCATAGGATTTTGTCATCCCTCCTCTACCCCGCATTATCGTTAAAAACACTAGATAGTATCCGCAGTATTAGGCTTTCCAGTAAAGGGCAAGACAATTATGCTTGTACCTTTTATGCATATGAAAGAGAGGATGAGGAAGAGTACCACATTCCTCAAGATCAAGACAGAGCGTGGGAGCGATGTACCTTCATGCCTCGCCATGTATCGTATCACCCATTGAGGCTACGAACTCGTGTTAATGTAGCTAACCCCGATAGAGGAAAGCAACCCATAGAGGTCTCGCATCACCACGACCGAGATAGACATGTGGGAGAGGCATCTAGGATTCCTAAACAAGATACGGTGGAACAAATTGACTTGGCGATTGCCAAACATGCCACCCGCCTAGCGCAAATCACGTAGCTTAGGCAAGATCAAGAATAATTAGAGAATTTGTACCACCTTATCCAAGAGTGCATTCAACATTAGGTAGCTGAATTGCTTCATAACAAAGTTCCTGCAAAGGTTCCAACCCCTCGTGTGCATAAATTAGAAGTGTATGAGAGGCATAACCCCTGGCACGAGACAATTCTATGCGACCTTATCAAGTATTGCCTTGAGACATCCTAGACCCGAGCGGGAGGCCACTCCCCAAAACAATGATGGAAACCTCCGCGGAACCCACCCATGTGTATATATCTCGACCATCTACTCCTCAGAAGCCTATAAGGAGTATGAACAAGAAGAAGAGCAAGCAAAATTTTCTATCAAGGCAGTAGGGGATGCTATCTAGCTACCTCCTCAATAGGCCTCAAGTTCCCCATAACCCACAACAGAGCAAACTAAGGAGGAAGAAATTAAATCCTCTTATGCATACAAAGCACTACTAGAGCGTTTAGAGTCTATGGAGATTAAGACTTTGGGCCCCAAAAGCCCACTTTATGCCAACCCGTAGTCATCCCGTGCATCCATCAATGTCGGCACCTCCATACCCCGAACACTTTAAACCGCTCCGCTTGGCACTCTTTAGAGGGGAGGACACCCAAGGGCATGTGACTAGGTTCTTGAGCTAGTGCTTTGGAATTCAGGACAACTATGCTTTGTTATTAAGAACATTTATAACCACATTTGCAGGCCCTGCCTCAGATTGGTTCACCCAATTACCAAAACATAGCATCAATAACTTGGATCAACTAGTGGACGCATTCCTCAAATGCTTCACCTTCAACACTAAGAAAAATGCGTCATTAAGTGACCTAGCTAACCTCAAGCAGCTTGAGGAAGGGACCATGGTGGCATACGAGAACCGGTGGAGGACGTTGCTTCTCAAGTCGCCTTTACCTCCTCCCATGTCGGATCCGACCCAAATGTTCTCAAAAAGTCTTGAGATCAATCTCCATGCTATTGCAGCATAGCAATATGCCGCTTTAGAGGAAGCCTCCGATGCAGCCGAGTCATTGGGGAGATTAAGATAGAGGATGGTGAGATCACCAAACCTAAGAAGAAATAGTGGACCAAGAACACTAAAACAGGGACCATGCCACCGAAACCCGTTGTGGTTAATCAGGTTGCTATCAACATCCCTAAGCCTGCACAAGCAACACAACCTCAAAAGGCTAACTATTAGGCGGTGCCTCCTAACAACTATGAGAAAGAAAACCAAAGGCAAGAACAAAATCAGTAGTGTCACCCTAGGCGACAATTCACACCATACACAGAGTCCAAAGACTCCCTATTTGACCGCTTGTCAGCGGCAAACTTGATCAACCTTCCAGAGATTCAAACCATAGATCCCAATGTACCCAAGCCTAAGGATTATTGAGAGGACTTGTACTGTAGGTTCTACAGGCGTAAGGGACATGATCTTAACACATGTTGGAAGTTCAAAGGTTTGGTATAAGATCTCATTGACAATAAGACATTAGTGGTATACAACCCCATAGTGCCAAACAACCAACATATGGGAGTCTTCGTGAGACCCCTTGCCCCGCCCATGAGGTGTCGACAAAACCCCTTCAAGTCAATGAAGTACAACAAAATTACCCCATGCGTGGGGTATGTAGGGATGATAAGCATAGTGACTAGGAACAAGAGGTACCCAGGAGCTACCCCACGGTAGCCACAAGAGAGGTTCCATCGACATCACAACCTCAAAAATCTCCTACGCAACTTCCCCTACCTAGACCAAAGGCTACAATCGGACTAGACTTACCCAAAGTCTAAGGACCATGTCGATCAGGCTCTCCATATACGAGCTTATTCAACAATCGCCCGCCCCATCGGGAGGCTCTAATGGAGATTCTAAAATCAATTGAGCTATAGCCCCACGAAGCAAATTCTTTCAACAACTTTGTGGGACATGTAAAACAATGTATAGAACCAAGAATCACCTTTAGAGAAGATGAATTGAAAATAGTGACTAGTGATGTGGCGCATCCACCCTCGCACGTTATTGCGTGGGTCAACCGGATTCCGTGTAAGAAGAGTGTTGTTGGATACTGGCTCGCCTAGTAATATCATCACTACAACAACACCGAAACATTTGAAGCTGCCGTATCTCACATTGTGGCCTCCACTTACACATCACGAGCATTCAACGATGCAATATGCTCGATAGTTGGCATAATTGTCCTACCTATCCAAGTGGGACAAAAGACTATTCATACATTGTGCCACATCTTGAAGGCGATATGGCTTATAATATCTTGTCTGGCCGGCCTTGGATTTGGGATATGAAGTGTGTCCCTTCAATAGCTCATCGCTGCCTAAAGTATACATTTGAAGGACAGTACATGTAGTCCCGACAAACTTGGAGCCCTTCAAATACCGCAACACAAAGCAATTCATGCTAGAATCGAATCTTCCATCAACACATTTGGATTTTTAGTTGAATCCATCTCAATAGGGTCCAATTCCGTAGGCATCTCCAATGAGTCCTCAGCCGGGTCCATCTTCTTCCGCTAGTCCTTCCACAATGACGTCACCTATGATGGCCACATCCAAGGACAAGGGAAAGAAACCCATAGAAGAGGAACCACCTCTAGTCTCAACCATATCAATAGAAGAGATGCCTAGTAGAATGAATGTTGAGATGCCTAGTTCACCTCACATGGAGTGGACTCTGAAGGACTCCCATTCGCTTCCCTCAACCGCCAACCGGCCACCATTAAAATGGCCAATAGGGGTCTGGGGGATTATCTAGTAAGGAACATTGTAGCAATGCCCACGCTTGAGTCCATGTAGTATATGGTGCAACCTCGACTCCCCATCAGCTCTGTGGTTCCTTTAGGCTACCCACCCAATTAGACAAACTTTGCTTATGGGGGCCTGGATAATTGCATTGAGATTTGTATGCAAGAAGACGAAGATGAAGAACCCTTTTTTGAGGATGTCAACTATCTATCCAACCCTAACTTCACTTTGAGATATCTTGGCCAATGCAATTGGCACGTATATGGGTTGGGTAGGTATGAGCAAGGAGTGCATGTTCTTTGCCAACCGAGATATCAAATGTCATATGACAAGTCAAGAGTGGGGTTCAACCACCCATTACCCCTATACATCTTGGTGGAAAATATGCAAGGCCTAGGGATAGGCAACAAGGATGGGTTGGCATCAGATCCATATGCTAATCCTAATATAAACTATACATTGGGAGATTATCTCCCATTGCTAACAACCAACCTTGTTGACTAGAACAACCCTTTCCCTTTGGCCAAACAAGGAGAAAACTTGAGGACTCCCTTACAAGAGGGATATGGACAAGACCAGGAAGGGTCTTTAGAAAATGAGTCAAAACATGAGGTAGCACCTTGGGATCCTTTCGAGTCTGACAAAAATCATTCACAAGTATATCCCATGGATGATGATCAGGAAAGCTTGTTGACAATGTTCCCTTTGGATGCTCCAATTGAACATATGCCACATCAAGAGAATCAGGTCCTCCCATAGAGAGAAAAACAACCTCGATGGGACCACATTAATTTCCTTGAACAAGATGAGCCCCATATATTGCAAACAAATATTGGAGCTAACGAAGGCCTTTGGTTCTCTCGATAGTGATTTGAAATATGAAACTAAGATGGCCTATCTCAATCATATGTGACAGATGCAACAACGATACCCTTTGGACATAGATGACATGTTTGAACATTTACACATAGGTCCAAGACAAGAGGTGGCATCTTCAACCCAATGCGCTTATAGCAATTATCGCACCTAACACCTGTGCACAGAGAGCATCTTCCTCGCCTCGGAGACCCTATCAAACCATCAACGCCAAGGGTGGAACCCGTATTCATCTTCATGCATAGGGATGACCCATTTGTGCTAGTATCCAAAAAGCCATATTTGAAGCACAAAGGTCATCTAGGATGTCTGAGCAACACCCGTGGTAATGGAGACCATAATAATTTCATTAAAATGATCTCCATTGATTTAATCACCCCCATCCATGATCTAGCCGACCCGACATTGTTATTGTATCTAGACCTAGGTGCTATTGATCGGATCATGTCGACACATCACCATCCCCATCAAAGTACTGCCTTGCGGTGGGATGTTCCATTTCACCCCAAGACACACTTAGGGATGTCTTCCATGTCAAGAGGAACCCGATGTTCTAAACGATGATCTTAATTCAGCAAACTATATCCACTTGATCCCAACTCCACACCGGCTGGAGGACGGGTCCCACATGTCGATCGAGGAGACGACCGACGAGACATCGGCTCGGATCCAGAGAATTTGCAAATAATCGCTAGGGGTGAGTCTATCCCCCGAAGAGCGAGCCGACTACATTGCCCTTCTCAAAGAGAAGAAGTAGGTTTTTGCATGGTCATACAAAGACATGCCCGGGACTAGACCCACAACTAGTCATGCATAATTTAACGCTGATCCGATAGTCAAGCCGCAAAGAAAAAATTGCGTAAGATGCACCCAACAAGGCCTTAATTGTCAAATAGAAGCTACAAAAGCTATTGGATGCACACATTGTCATCTCCGTGGATTACCCGCCATGGTTGTCTAACATGGTTCCCATCAAAAATCTTGATGGGAGGATTCATATATGCATCAATTTTTGAGATCTAAACAAAGCGAGTCCTAAGGATGATTTTCCCTTGTCGAGCATCGACGTATTGGTAGACACCACCGTAGGCCACAAAATGCTTTCCCTCATGGATGGTTTCTCGAGATATAATCAGATTCGTATCAACCCCGAAGACCAAATAAAAATGGCATTCATAATGCCTTGGAGGACATTTTGTTATAAGGTCATGCCTTTGGCATTAAAAATGCCGGCACCACCTACCAACGTGCCATGACATACATCTTCCATGATTACATGCACAAAACTTTGAAGATTACATGGATGATTTGTTGGCCAAATCCCTTTTGCACCCGCATCATCTTGATGACTTAAGTAGGATCCTCAATCGCCTCATGGAACATAAAGTCAGGCTCAACCCCAAGAAGTGTGTCTTTGGCATCACATATAGAAATCTCTTGGGCTACATAGTCTCCAAGCGAGGAATTGAGGTAGACCCACACAAATTCAAGACAATCCTTGAAATGCTTCCCCCAACTACCATCAAGTAGCTTAGGAGTCTGCAAGGAAAGGTCATGTCAATAAAATGCTTCATAGCGTAGTTATCTGATAAGTTCGGACCCATGAATAAATTATTGCACAAGGGGGTAACATTTCACCGGGATGACGAGTGCCACCACCCGTTGATGACATTAAACAATACTTGGCTTCACCACCACAGCATTAGCACCACCTAGACTAGGAGTGTCATTCTACTTATAAATCTAGTCATCGAGGTGGCACTATGTGCCATGTTGTCCCGTAAAAATGAACTACGTAAAGAACTGTGCTACATACCATCTTAGCCGCACCCGGTCGGGCTATGAACTTAACTATGCATACGTTGAAAATATTTGCTTGGCAAGGGTGTTTGCTACCAAAAAGCTATGCCACTACATGCTCAACAATACGACGTATGTTGTGTCTAAGGAGAATCCATTGCGATACATGATGAGTCGTACTTATCATAGTAGTCGCACGAAGAAATGGATCATGTTGTTGATGGATTTTGACATAGAATTCATTGGAAAAAAGTCCATAAAAGTTCAAGTCATCACGTATCAATCGGTAGAGGTCGCTTCTTGAAGACGATCAGACCCCCCACTATAGAACTACCCGATGATGGGGATTTTTATGTTTCCGAATCGCCATATTCTGATGAGCTTGAGTCGCATAGTCGACATGACCTTATTCTTTGATGGTTCTAAATTTGAGCAAGGAGGTGGCACAGAATTGTATTCTTCACCCACAAGGGTCTCCAATGCCCCCGTAATTTAAATTAGACTTCCCATGCACCAACAATAATGCATAATACGAAGCCTTGCTCATAGGTCTCTTGCATAACAATCACCATGAGCATTAAACATTTAAACATCTTTGGTGATTCGTTGTTAATTTTCAATCAAGTCAAGGGGATATTCCAATGTAAATGTCCGGTCGATAGGCCTACAAAGCCCTTGTGGACAAATTCTTGGTACAACATGAATCGTATGACATCGAGGCACTCTCTCGATCATCGAACTTTTTGGATATTATGTATCCTCCTGGGATTCACTAATTTTGTAAGACCCTTCTCGGAGAAATGACAACCATTCAAGTCTAAACATTATTGCAATCCATGATGGAGCAGCAAGCTCCACCGAATGCCAGAATCCACTCGATCCATATTAACCATACTGGATAGGTTCTCCAATCCACTATTGTCTAACTCAACACCGGGATCCTTGTCTTCCTCACCCCCTTAATAGCAACACAATGCTATTTTTACAAGTTCTTTCCCACTCACCTTTTCTAGGGAGACTTAAGAGGGATTGGTCGTTCATACTATCGAGGTTTCTAATTAGTAGGATTGGTACACACCCATTAGGGATTACCCATGTTAGATAATCCCACTTGATCGATACAAGTTGCAAAAAGATCATTCAAATAGAAAGCAAAGCATGTCTTGTTAGGAGACATTTTGTATCGTTGGAGCTATGAAGGAATCCTCCTTCGTTGCTTGGACCAAAGAAGAGTCCCGCTTGGGTGACCACCCAAGTCACACGATGGTGGCATGTGGTGGCCACTCTGCATGGCCATCCTAGTCATTCTTCGTATGGGCTATTATTGGCCATATTTAGAGAAAGATTGTTTTGCATATGTTAATAAGTGTATGAAGTGTCAACACCATGCTAACTTGACACACATACCTTCCCTTGCCTTACCGATCCAATCGGTCTTGCATTTTTTGTAGTGGGGCTTTTATCTAATTGAAAATATCTCCCCGCATTGTCAGGTCGTCACACGTTCATCATAACGGCTACAAAGTATTTTACCAAGTGGGTGGGGAAGTACTCGCTAACTCTATGATCGTGATCCCACATTGTGGGAGTTTATTCTGCATAACATCATAAGCACGTTTTGGTATTCCTTCCAAGATCCCGCTCGTATAATGGGACGTCATTCAAAAATAAATATGTGCATGCTTACCAAAAAGTACAAAATTCAAGACAGCTTTTTCAACACCCTATTATCCGCAAGAAAATGCGCTAGCGAGGCATCAAACAAAACCCTAGTCACCATCCTCAAAAGACAAACCAAGGGGACGAAATACATGGATTGTGCTACATTTAGATCCCGCTGTCCCTATGGGCCTATCACTAGCATTCGGATTCTGTTCGGGGTAACCCATTTTCATTGGTGTATGGCTCCTAGGCAGATATGCCTTTGAGTTAGAAATCCCTTCCCCTATCATTTAATTGCAAGATTTCATCAATGATGACACTGCCAGATTGCTCCACAAGTCTGTTGTAGACGAACTAACATTGCTCGATGAACGCCACGTCAATGCTCCCGAGCATTTGTGTATCTTTCAATAGCGACTTAAGAAAGCATACAACATGAAGGTCCACCTTACAGGAATTTTAGGTTGATGACTTAGTATTAAAAGAGAACCAGAAAATTCCCAATCTCTGTTGTCCCATATAAGCGACAAGTTCATAAAGCAAACCGGCTAGGTCCTTACATCACCACAAGAGAGAACAGGACCCGGAACATACTCCGTTTGCCTCCTTGAAAGAATCAAGGAATGCAAATCCTCTGAACATCACCTATTTGAGGGGGTTCCATATCTAGAGAGCCATAGTCCAACCAAAAAGCTCCAAGGATTCTCGTAATTGCTTGGTCAACCTAAAATGCCCCAAAGGTATCTATAAACCCTTTGGTCAACCCAAAAATCTCCAAGGATTCTCACAATCACTTGGTCAAACCAAAAATGCCCCAAAGGTATCTATAAAACCTCTGGTCAAACTCAAAAGCTCCAAGGATTCTCGCACCCCAAAATGGCTCCAAAGGTATCCATAACCTTTGGTCAACACCAAAAGATCCAAGCATTACCATAACCTTGGTCAAAAAAATATTCTAAAAACAACTAAAAACAATAAAATCATCAAAAATAACAAAACAAATTGCATTTCAATTTCTTGCACACCATAAAAAAATCAAAAATACAAAAATATAGGTTGCATTAGGGATCGTGATCCATACATTGCATATTTGTTAGGGTCATACAAGTCAACAAGAAGACCACAGACTGCCATTACTTGGAAACCATCATTTTCCACATGCACCCATTTTATAAAAGCATGCATTCAGCATAACACCACCAATTTTTTTAGCATTAGTCATTGTCTCCTAATGTATATGGGGTTTTTGTCATTTAGTTGTCTTTAAATTGCTAGCCAAAAATTGTACATAGTTAAATGGATTTTACACTCAGAAAGTTTTACTTGGATCACGTCTTGTTATGTACCATCCCAACACAAATTAAAATACATAAAATAATTCTTAAGTTGTATGAACACAAGAGAAACCTACAAAGAACTAGGTACCATCAGGTGAAAGATTAGTCCCTGCTTCCATCCCCCGTGCGATTGGTTCCAAAATGCTGAGAATTGACAAAAGGACAAGCCTCTTCCCATCCATTCACTCCTAATAAATAGTGGTTTTCACCACCACCAAAATCCCCATCACAAGTTGTCCTCAAACTTATAAGGATTCGTACTTACATGTCCTCCCAAGGATGGGTAGTCATCCCCAAGATCTAAAAGGATCAATGCCATTCAAAACAAAATTCAAACAAACCATCATCACAACCATCTCCATTCACCTTTGGTCATAAAGTTGTAAGTGAGGACGACTACATGTCCCCGAACAAGATGGGTAGTCATCCCCAAGGTTTAAAAGACCAATGCCCTACTTCATAATCTCCATCATCCCCTTGGTTCCCAAAGTTGTAATGATTCATACCACACGTCCATGAATAGGATGGGTAGTCATCCCCAAGGCCAACAAGACTGGGCCATCACAAGCTCAAAATTACAAAGCTCAAAATACAAAATCAACAATAAAGGCTGTCACCACTTATTCCAAATCCTTTGCTCAAAAAAAAAAACAAAAAGAGAGAAAATAAATTTGTTGATTTTCATCACTATGTAGATGAGCAGTATCCTATATCATCAGCAAACACACAGCTAAACCTGACTATCCCTGAATTCTCAAAGATTTGAAAAACCATCTAGGTGATCCTCATTACGGGTTTGGTGGACACACCAACCTGAATGACGGTATCCCAACCGCACGATGATATGTCTCTCACATTATCTTTACATGTGCACAAACCAATGCTTGCATGTGGATGAGCTAGCTTATGGTACTCCAAATTGTCTCATGGATTATATTACTGCATACAACAACAGAAAGCAGGGGAGCTAATTAGGTGATCCTCATGAAAGTTTGGTCGATAGCCTTCGTAATCGAAGTGTATTCCGACAAATACCACATAAACGAACTCAATTGCACAATAACATTGTGGATGTGAAATAACTTCTGGTTAAATCTAGTCTGATTTATACCTTGTTCAAAATTCTTGCAAGGATAAATGTATAGTCCTGGCTAGATAGTTAAAATATCCGAATCTTTGACAAGCTTAACTACATTTTAAAACAACTCCGTCCATTTCATTCCTTACATCACCATCGTAAAAATATGCAAAATACAAAACAATTTTTTTCACATGCAGTCATTCCACAAAGTCATCCCATTAGTATATCCTAGTAGTTAGTTCAAATCTGCATAAAGGTCTATGGTGCATAGACAAGTCATCAACAACTCATGTCATTCATTCCATATGCATACATCATACAAATTAGAAACATCGCATTTGCATACATCAATGTAATAACATATACATAAAAACAAACCATGAAAAGTGCATAAAAAAAAAACCATGAAAAGTGCATAAAACCAAAAAGAGTCATCCGGATATATATCATTAAAAATACCCATAGGTTACAATTGAACCGGTGCTCCGACCCCCAACAAAAAAAAACCAAAAACTCAAAAACCCCAAGACTAGGGCACCGCCACCATGATCACGCAGGATCTAAGTGCGATAGGAACTACCCCCCATGGTGTGGGTCCTATGGGGTCCTCCTCAAGGCGATCGCCGCTCACCCCACATCATGCCCACCAGTTCCCCCTCATCTACTTCCGTGTCAGATGATACTCACCGCCAAAAGACGCCGTTCTGGTCCGACGCAAAGAGCCACCCCTAGGGGCTCAGGTATCCACCCACCAAGGTGGATAATCTCTCCCTCCATATCCATCTGATGTCGATGCCAATATTCCTCCCATCGATGCCAATCGCCTCCCCCCCATCGACCCTCTCACTTTGCCTCTCGCCAAACCTACTCTACCTCCCATCAATGGTAGCAAGCCACTACATCATCGCGCTAGCTAGCCACGTTTGTAGGAGATCCCCATCCTGCCGCATTGGCATCCCCCCTCCCATTGGTAGGACGTCCCCATGCATTCTCCCACCGCCGCCTGATTCCATAGGACATCTCTCCCTACAAAGCCTCTCCAAGCTCCCATCTCATCTCTATAGTAGGTCCTCCAATTGTGCTATCTCAAGCACAGTCTTGCCTCCACATCCCTCTAAACCTACCCAGGCCTCGTTGAATCCGGATAGCAACCCGATCTCTGCTCCCACTACTCCAGTACGTCCCACATCTCCCGCTGATCCAAAATCCCAAACTCCCCTCCAACATCCTCAACCTCCACCATGTCTTCATCATCATGCTAAACACCCCAACCTCCATCGGTGCCTTTGTACCCTCATCCCCTATCGCTACCGCCTCTACACGCCAGAAGACCTTCTTCCTCACCATCATCGTAGAGTCCACCACCGCTCATATTTCGACGGGCAACCCTCGATACTCATCCACACATGGGGATGCCTCGAATATCCGTATCTAAATCCTCACCAAGTGGTGTGCACGATTCGGTCGGTCCAGAGTTACAGCCCCGACATCGATAGACCATGTGCTCACCAGAAACCCTACACCCCAACCGTCAGCACCCGATCAGCAAGAACTCCCGCTCATTCCCATGCCTCCCAATCAGCCACCACACCCCGTACCCATTAGTATTACCCTCAGCCTTAGCCAGGCGAGCCTTGGTAGGGGCACCAAAAACCTCCCCTGTGAGTAATCCGAGCGGGTTGCATCGTACAATGCCCTGGGATGACTCAAACAGCCTGAATCTAGAACTTGCTCCTCCCACCTCTACCACGCGCATTCGTATCCGATCTCTCTCGATCCGCCAGTTCGTCGAGTCATCCAGGCTAAAACATCTACCTCTCCACCGCTATTAAAGCCAAGCCCAAAGACTACAACAAGAAGTCAGCGTAACTAATCCCCTCTCCGCTGACTATAGCGAACCCGCATGCCTCATCATATGAGCCAAGGCGCGCAGCGTCTCAGTCTCCATCTCATAATCATCAAGCAACCTCATGGATACTCCACCAAACACCATTCTTACCTGTGTTCCACGGAACCTCGCATGACCCGATGAGTCAGACAGCATGCTGGAAATGAGGCCCATGAGTAATGCGTGCCTCACTCCCAACACACCCCTCTCTAACCACCATCGAACCCGCATGCCACCAACTGCAATCGCTCTCTACCATCTCCGGCCTCCACACCCAAATCCTCCCATGCTTGAACAACATATCGCATTGATGTCCTCCGATCCCTCGTGACGTTGTTTGGATCGATACCATCTATTGGAATCCTAAACATCTCATAGACATCCTCCAAGGTCACCTGGCCATCTCCCTATTGGGATAAGGGAAGGTGTTGGTTCGATGATCCCACAAAGCTGATCGGCAATACCGATAGGCCCAATCCCCGCCGACCACCGGATCCATCCGAGTCACCTGAGCCCAGGGCCTGCCGCCCCGCCTCATCCAAATTCAATGTCGCACGTGCTTTAGCAAAAATAGTGCACCCGATGCATCTCTTCACAACCCGCAAAGAAACAACATAAAACATTAAACAATGCAAAACTATACAACACTAACATTGGAATATACAGCAATGCTTAGAAAATGTGGGCCAGGCCATAAAAACAAAATAGTAATAACAAAATTACAATTAATTTGTTAGATCTAGGGTTTTTAACTCTAATCGATTATAATTAACAACAAAAACAATTATAAAACAAAAAATATTTGTCAGTTTTAGGGTTTTAAATTTAATCGATAAATTAAAAAAAACAACAACATTCAAAACGTAATTTTTCGCATCTGTGGTTTTTTAACTCTAACTAGTTAATTAACAATAAAAACAATTATAAAGCAAAATCATTTGACGGCTTTAGGTTTTAAATTTAATCGATAAATTAAAAAACAATAATATTCAAAAACGTAATTTTTCAGATTCAGGTTTTTAACTCTAACTCGATCAATTAACAACAAAAAAAAATTACGAAAACAAAAATTATTTGTCACCTTAGGGTTTTAACTCTTAACTCATAATTAAAAAACAACAAACATTCAAAAACCGCACTTGCCGTATCTAGGTTTTTAACTCTAATCGACAAATTAACAACAAAAAAATTACAAAAACAAACCTAATTTGTTAGATCTAGGGTTTTTAATTCTAACTAATAAATTAACAAAAAAAAAATCATTGGTCATTCTAGGTTTTTATCTCTAACCGCTCACTAAAAACAAACAAAATAGTCACAAAATAATTTCAAACCTAGGTTTTTAACTTTAACCAGAAAATTAAAAACACAAAACACCAACTAATTAGTTGAGCTACGTTTTTTACGTTCCGCTTTACTCCTCCTACGGATTTCACCGCATTATGAATTTGGTTCAATTTCTATTAGCGTAGATTTTAAGTTATAAACAAAGTTTTTAGCTCGTCAACTAAATTTTGATCTTTGTTTGATCAGGGTTATACTAAGTTGTAAACTAAGTGATAATTTTGATAGACTAGGTTTCATTTTAACCGTGAACAAAATAAACAAAAGAACAAAAAATAAACAAATTGGATGCTTTCGCATTGCAACACAAAACAAGAGGAAGGGCACTCACTAGTATCGCTTCACTGCTCGCCGATCCGTGTGTGCACCATGGTCAAGAAAAAATTTATAGTGCTTGCTTCGCATAATTGACCTCCTCCTCCTCGTAGCCCAAATCACCAAGAAAAACAAATGTA
>JAQPPZ010009194.1:0-19027 GCA_028583015.1 Wollemia nobilis
ATGCATACTTTAATCATAAAGGATTGTGATTCCCATGAAGTAGTATAAGCCTACACATCATAATAATGCCCCCTTATGAAGATATCATTGATTATGTTATGAAATGTCTCTTTGCTTGGGTGTTATTTGTATAGGAAGTTTAGTATTGTACTAAAAATGCTTAATCTTAGAAATAATACTAGTTCTATCATAAAGCCAGGCTAGGAGCTTTTCGAATGGAGTTTCATTGTAGGTCTTTTCTCACCTTGATAGTCTAGTGATAGAGAGATAAGATAAGTTTCAAAAGAGTCATGAATGTTTCCTTCACCAAATACTTGTTTGTATTTATTCTATTTCCTTCTTAAAATACTATTTCTTTTAAAACCATATGTTTAAAATTATATAGGTATATATATTATCTATATTTTCAAGTGTCTATTTCCATCATTCCACAAGATTGGATATGAGGATCAAAACCAGTATTTTAACCATAAACTAATTACAAATAATTTTAAAAGCTATTTTGAAAGTAAAATTACTTTAATTTTATTATAAACCCTATGATAAACACATAGGGCTGACCCCAATTCTCCTCCTAGCATGACCCCTTATGGGTCCAATAACTATACTTATCAATGGGGAATTTAACACACAACCATTACATCCTCTTCTTACCTCAAGCACAATATTGCAACTGTCTCACATAAAACAAATACTTTAATTTTTTTAATAAAATATTAAATATTAATTAACTTATAAATTATTATTTTCAAATTATAAAATTATTAAAAAATAAACTAATATCAATTACTTAAAACATATATACTATCTAAATGTATAATAGATATCTTATCAACAATATTATTGAAAATATTAATTAAGTCAATGATTAATGAAAAAAACAAGAAGAACTCAAAATTAAAGAAAGAGAAGCTGGATCACTGTTATCTGTGTTCTAGTTATAAAATAAAATAAAAGAAATTAAATGTTCTATGGTTTCTAATTATTGATTATAAAGATTATATAAAAAAATAATTTCGATTAATATATTATATTATCAGCATTTCATGGTGATGTCCAATACAACATAAACATTGTCTCCACACTCCCAACCTAAAGAAACAAAGAAACGAAAATAAAACAGAACTGAATTGCACATTGAAAATTCCGAAGGCTACATTACTTGCCAAAATTACCAAATCTAATACTATTGAAATGAAATGCTAGTCTTTCATTATCCTATGAACGACAGACCAGATTTATGGCTTGAGATTTGGCTATTCCTTGTGTAATGGCCATGGAAGATATCCAGCCACACAGTAAAACCGGAATTCCTGGAAGGCCTGAATCCCATCCATTGAAACGTCATACTTCCCCAGTGTTTTTCTCAGCCTTATCCAGTCTTCCCTTTCCTTCTCCTCTTCTTGCTCTGCGTCCTTAAAGCCTTCATCTTGGTTTTCTTTCTGTTTCTTCGGAGGTTTTCTCCTTATTCTCCATTTGAGAGAGTTTTCTTCATTTGTATTTTCACTGATAATAACTCTTTCCCTTTGTTACATTCGCAAATCCTAAATTCTGGTGACCTCTTATCTTTCTCTCACCAAACTTTCTAATAAGCCCTTCAATAATTCTCCATTTCCTTCTCCTCTTGTCAACCTTTTCATGTATCCTGCTTTTTAGCCGGTCTTCAAGTTCCTCTTTTTCACACGATCTTCCACCTCTTCTAGTTTTAACATGAATGCTCTTGTTCCCTGCTCCCTCTCTTCAGTTCAAAAACATCTCCCCTGCTCCTTTATGTAATTCCGCGTCCAACTCCTTTGACATGGGTATTGTTGTCGCATTTTCAAGAGGACTGCTTTCGTGAATGTCGATGCTTGCTCTTCTTTGTTCCCTTTGGCATTGCAGAGTTCCTTTGACGCCGTCTCCATCTGGTCTCCCTTCCATCACCTTCCATGTACTCTTCAACAATCTCTCTGAGAGAAGGCCCACTACTCCCACGCTTCTCCCCAGTTTGATCCACAGTTTGTAGAACATCTTGACTTGTGCCATTTCTGTTGACAACATTCATTTCATTAAGCAAATAAATCAAAAGAAGGATGTTTGACTCTCGGCATAGGGTATAATTAGGTGGAGAGTGTTAATTTGATCTTTCCACTTCCATCAAACAAATATCCATGCAATGATTGGATACTTTTGGTAATAATCACATCTGGTCTATCAGAAGAACAAGAGGTATCAGACAAAATATTCCTTTTGGGCAGGTGGTAGTTGAGAAACGTTCCACTCGCGAAGAAGTTTTCTAGAACCAAAGTAGCTGATCTGAAGGTCTCGAAAGGCTTTCCTTCTCCTTCAATATATCTGGATAAAATTCATTCAATAGGTATATTGTCAGAGTTGGCTCTTCCTTAGGAATTGGCGCTTCCTTGCCCTGCTCTTCATTTTCAGTGTGATCTGCTCCAGGTTGATCTATCACAATCTGCGGTTCTTCCTTTTGCAAACCTGCTTTAACAAACCCTTTTTTTTAATTATAAAGCATGACAGGTCATATCATATCATAGTCATCATACAATGCTTTTAATTCACATACATACTTGATTCTCCAATTATATCCGGCTGTTCCTTTTTGTCAGATAAATGTGAATCTGCTCCTCCAGCCGTATCTGTGCATAAATCCAGACTTTGTCAAGTTAAAATAGAGATTCTACAAACGAAAATTAAAACAAAATATTCAGCTTAAAAAATCTTCGAACCCCTGTCTTGCTTTTCTCCCTAATTGCTTGATTCTTGAGTGTGCTCTGCTGGACGTTGATATATCACACTCTGTCGTTCTTCCCCTTGCAAACCTGCTTTAAGAAACTTCTTTTTAATTATAACGCATTACAGGTCATATCATGTCATAGTCATCCTACAATAGTCATCCTACAATACTTTTAATTTATATACATACTTGATTCTTCAATTATCTCCGGCTGTTCCTTTATGTCAGATAAATGTGAATCTACTCTCGATACCCTAGTTTCTTCTTGAACTGCAGAAACAATTTAGTGTAAGTTGTGTTTTTCTTCTTAAACACGTTTTTGTTAACCTTATATAATCGTTTTTGTTAACCTTATATAATCATTACAGATGTAAGACTATGCTCCATTGCAAGTGAAGAATGGAATATATTCACCTCGGTTAGGATTCCCTCGACCAATTCGGAACTTTGGATTCATCTTTTCTTTTTCTTTTGGGGCAGGATCAGTGTCAGTGTCAGTAACCTCTTTTAGCGTGTGCAACATTCCTAGATGCCCCAGCAAAAATTTGCGAGACTCAAAGTCGCTAGGGTCCGGCAGGTCTAGTGGCAACTGTATTAATTTTTCAATGTTGTCTGCCAAAGTCTTTCGGCTAGACTTACTAGATTATTATTCTTGTCCCGACGGTATACAATAGCCCACTGAGTCATACTTTTGTTCAATTCTACTATTACATCAATGATACAAACAGCAAAACAAGATTGATAGCAGATAATATCTGCAGTGCATGTAAACAATTACTTGAAATTCAGAACCAGCTATTAGAGTGGAACGAAGTTCCATAGGAGAAGATAGGCATTCTTAATAATAAAAAATCAGCAATGCAATGAGAAGCGAAAAAAATTGTACCTGGAGAATTACATTTTCTTGACATCTATCCAGATCATCGACGAAGACAAACATCCTCAGCTTAGATGCAGGGGTCATCTTTAGCATCCTTGTTTCTGAATGAACATATCTTTTATCCCAAGAAAATATAATCAAGCACCATATCCAAGCAAAAGCCCTCCACAGCTTGCGAGGTCTATGGCTGAGAGCCTCATCCTTCAAAAAACTAATATCTTCTGTAACCACTATTGATAACCTAGTTTGCGAGGTGATGCAGCAAACACAAATGTCGATCATTTGAGAGCTCAACGGTTTCCTGACAGTGACGGAGTAGGTGTACCTCATTGAACAGATTCTCAAGGAAAGTTGAGAAGAAACCGCCATATTTCCGTCTTTTGAATTTTTTCACCTGAAGCACTCTATCTAACGAAAACCAAACAATTATAGTGAACCAAAGAGGCAAAGGTACCATAAGCAAGCAATGGAAAGATCACATCTTTCAAGATCCTATATTTATTGTATTTCGATTTAACATTTCCAACTACTATACATCTCTTGTGCCACCACAAACATTATGCTTCCAATTCTTTTGTGATGACTTATGTAAAGCAGGCCCATACCTCTGATTCATTTAGGTGCTCCCAAGCTTTATAACATCACAATCAAAATGGAAGGTATTGCTCCTCCCCTACCCATACTCAATCTGAATCTCTCCAAAATTGAGCACGTTATTTATTAAAAACATACACACAGAAGCACATCACAACGCTGTCACAAATTACTTTTTTAAACTCAATTCTACTTTTAATATCATTACTTTGATGAGTACACTTACCAGGTCTTTGCAGGTCCATAGCGGCTAAGGACTTGTAAACTTTCTCGAGCTGGGCCTCGCAATTTTTTCAGGAATTTATTGAGCAGGTCCCTTGATGTATCCTCCCAAGACGATACTCGACCTCTTAACCGATATAATAACGGATATACTAGCGTATCTAATAGATCTAAAGACCAAAGCTTCTCAAGTAAGGTCATAATTGATATTTGGCATCTAATTGGTTTTTTCCATCTTGATGACTGTTTATTTGATTTTTGGTCGAACTGTTTAATTGAATTTGTAATTATGATAAAGTTCGCTATGCCTTTCGGAGACAACACGTACTTTGAGAATGTGCCTTCAGCAAATGCCGCATAAACCGATGTCTTGAGGTTAGTATGTAACCTCTATATATTTCACTTCTAATAAATTTCAAAAGGACTTTAATAAAAACTAAAAATTATTGCACCTTAAACATTTAAGTATTTGAGAAAAAGAAAAACAGATTATCAATGCTCCCTTATACTTCTCTCGGCCAAAGATGTTCCACTCACCTGAACCATCACACTTGACTTACTTACATCCCCCACTCGCCACAAGATTCCCACAGTGGGGGGTTTTATGAGGATTTAGAAAAGGGCAGCAAGGCCATTAGCAAGTCCTACTCTTCCCACTGCTCATCATTTATTTGAAAAATGAGAGGTAAAAAAAATATATTATTCACTAATGTAATATTATAATTTAATATTATTCATTCCTACCCAGAGTATCATGTACAGCTGGCTTGTCAGTGTCTTGTTGAACTATGTTGTGGATTTGTATGTCGTCGATTAAGCAAACTGCAAAACAAAGATTTCACTAAGATAGGAACTTTGTTAAGATCCAATACATAATTAAAGGGAAACAAAGAAGCATACCCTTTTTAACATTTTCTTTTCCGTTCTCTTCCAGTATATACTTTATCCATGCTTGATCGCGAATGTCGTCAATATTGGCTCCCCTGATGAGCAGCTCCCTTTGTCATGTCTATATTGCCCGATGTTGCCGCCACTCTAAGCTGTTTTTCAAAATACTTCCATAAATACTTCGGGCTCTCGTTTAGTTTGTCTTTCTCTTCCACGAGATATTTCTTGACCTTTGACATAGATTCTAAACTCTCATCTGCGGAACCAATGCCATCTGCAGAAGCAAACAATAAAGAATTTCTCTCTTCCTTAATTAACTTTTTCCAAAAGTAATTTTCCTATTCAAAGCATCCTCGCCATACCCACTCTTTTCTGCTTGGGTGGCATAATGTAAAGCAGTTTTCCCATCACAGTCCCGTTCATTTAACGGGTGTGTCCTTGTCTAGGTATTTGGACAACCCTTGTGTGCCCTCTACTTACTGCTTTGTGAAGAGCCGTTTGACCCATGACGTCGGCTGCGCGGACAAATTTTTCTTGATCTTGTACTTTGGGAATCAGTCCCTCTGAAAGCAGTTTTTCCACCATTCTGACTTTACCCTTGGCAGGAGCTGTTGAAAAATAAACCCTGATTTCACGCGTGTGCCCAAGCGTGCTGCGAACCTTGGGCGAAACCGGATTTGCGCTCCGAGCATGGGCGAAGTCGGAACGCGCTGCATGATCTCAGGGATCCACGAAAGAAACTAAAGTGTGACAGCAGCGTCGCACCTATCTTCGAAAGATTTGACACCTAACGAGATCCGATCTCCCGCAGGAGTGATAAGGAGTCGAGCGTTTGTCGGAAACCCTAGATGAGGGTCGGTTAGAGGATAACCCTTGCTCAAGAGGCACATCAGGAGGATAACCCTTATCCTCCTCTTTGTGACTAAAAGGTGTTTCGGGTCTACGGAGAGCAGGAATTAATCGTAAAAGGAGAAGCGAGAGCGGGTGTGAAGAGAGAAGTTCGTGAAAGTGAGCGGAGAGAAAGAAAGCGGAACGATTCGGTGGCGGTGTAGCTCGGTTGAAATCTATAAGTGCCAGACTCAACATTTCCTTTGATAGTTTATCTAACGGCGTAACTGCGGATATTATTATTTTCTCGGTTGAGGAATATTGTAACCCTTATTTGAGATAAATAAACTTTCATGTTGTTTGTGGCATCTTTAGGGTTTGCGAGTTGTTTATTTGCTAACATTTTTGATCTCTATTTCGCGTTTTCTCTCTCGCACTCACGGGTCTTGCCAAGCGGTGCGGCCCAGTGGTCGCGGAAGGCAGAAAGTCGAAGGCCAAAAGTTTTGGCCAAGTGTGACGACCTTTCGCACTTCGACGAGAAAGAAAGCATCTTGTTGTGCGAACTTCAGCCAGCAGTATAAGCCAAAAATGTGTGTTGTGCGAACTTCACATGACAGTATACTTCGGCTTGAAATCGTGTCTTTGTGCGCATTTTACTTACCGCATTCACTTAAAAGGAATTGAGAAATTTGCCAGTACGCATACTTTTTGTTTTGTGCATAATCCGCTCTTGCAGTCGTCGATGTCTCCGCAGTGGAGTGTGAAACCAAGGCGTTAAATGCGCCGCCCGCTGTTTGGCCCATGCAGTTAGCCTTTGCGCACGAAGTGCGCCTTACGCCCGACCTTCAGCGCCGGGTCCGCGGCTCATGAGTGACGGACTTATCTTTGTGGGTAGGCAATCCGCACTTAAACTCCCGACGAGGCGGTGGTCGAGATCACGCCGATCCCAGGTACGAGAGAGTTGGGCGTGCGCCTGCATGCGGTCGAAGCCGTGTAGACTTCGGCGACTATTGGAAGAAATTTGCAGGTCAACCTAAATTGATATCGGGCGATAGTTTGACTGACACAAGAATAGAAGCATGGCTTCCGAGAGAAACTCATTTTGCGATTGTAGATCTGTGATTTAACGCAGAACTACGATTACTGGGCATCCATGATGAAGATCTGTTTGGATCTTCGGAGCTATGGGAGTTAGTCGCAACGGCTGCCCGAGAATCGGCGAATCCGTGACACTAAACGCCCTCTCAAGAAGATAAGTTTACACAAAAATAGCACAAGAAGAAGGACAGGAAGGCCCTCTTCTACATCATGTAAGCGGTTGAGGAGACCATCTTCCCACGGATTGCATCGACCACCAAGGCTAAGCGGGCCTGGGAAACCACAAGCGAGTTCGTATCGAGGCATCTAAGTGAAGTTGGTGAAGGCTTTGGATGCTTAGGTGAGAGTTAGAGAACCTACAAATGAAGCGAGGTCTCCGAGTCGATGAGCAGCTTCTTCACCGGACGACGGACTATCAACCGGATGCGATTGAACAAAGAAAATGTTCGAATACAAGGGGTGTGGAAGATTCTCTCAAAAGTTTGCAGAGTTCGAATCGGTTATGATATGCTTGATCGAAGAGTCGAGGGATTTGACAACCCTCTCGTGAGGATGAACTCGCTGGGTTCTTTGCGAGCCATGAATAAGAGGTTGGTCGCTCAACTCGGTCTTCTTTAGACAAGCCTTCAAACGCAAGTCTGGAGTCAAGGACAAGCCAGGACAAGACTCCCACAATGCGCAGCTAGTTCTCAAGGAGGAAGGCGGGAAAGCGGACGTGCGAGAAGGAACAAGCAGGGAGGGAGATCAAACCCTCGGATCTTTGAGTAAGTTGCAACACCATCAACAAGGAGAAAGAAACGGCCCGAGGAGAAATCAACAAGGTGGCCCTCGGTGAGAAGAAGGACATGTCAAGGTCCAATGCTACTACGCAGCAAGAAGTTCGGCCATTATGCCACACCAGTACGAGAAAGAAGATTAGAACGAGAATCAACGGCCAAGCCCATTATTCGGAGGGAACAAGAAATGTGGTAGGTGGAAATGTGTTGTTGACTTACGATGTTAAGAAGAGGAGAGCAAAGAAAAACATACGGTATCTTTATTTCGCGAGTGGACACATTGTATGCAGGAACGGGAGATATTCTCATTTGGATAAACGATCCGATCGAAGTCGGGAGTAGGAAAAACATCAAAGTTCCTATGATGGGGAAAGGAAAGATCCTCATACACGAACACACGATGATAGAAAAACAATTCAAGATGTTTTTTATGTGCACAGGTTGAAGCACAATTGCTAAGTGTTGGACGAAACATGTAGAGAAGGGAGCACAACATTTCTTGATAAAGATGGTGTATATTCCATCAAAGACGAATCCATGGACAAATGGCCCCATGTCCATAGCGAAAAACAAAATGTTTTCGCTGGAGATTTAGAATGAATCTTTGATGTCTCTGAGTGCGAGTTGAGAATGATGCTACCTAGTTGTGGCATCTGTATTTAGTCACACAGGTTTTAGTGGCACAGATATAACGCACAAGAAACGGAGATGGTGAAGGTTACCCCTTATGAAACAGCAGAACCAATTTTGTGAAGGTTTCTGGTGCCGACGATCGACATAGGGGATGCATTCCCTATAGGGCAATCTTTGATAACATCATGAGCCTTTGGAGGTACAGTACTCAGGACATTCTGTGGTTCCATGTAGACCACCTCTTTTGCACAATGACCAGTATTTCACGACCTTCATTGATGACTTCAGCAGGAAGACTTGGATTTATCCAATCAAGTTGAGATTAGAGGCGTTTCCACAGGTTTAAGTTGTTCAAGGCTACGAATTTGATAAATGCAGGTCATTGTGTGAAGACTCGAGTCGATGGAGTGGAGAGTGCATCTCGCTTAATTCCTGAAATTTTACCAAACAACATGGAATTCGAAGGTAGTTCCAGCACATGAGATACAATCGCGTGAGAATGACATCAAAGCAGGAAGAAGCCAGAACCATCATGCAGATGGCACGGAGCATGCTCAAGGCAAAAAGTTTGCCACATGAGTTACGAAGCGGGGAAGCTATAAGTTGTGCAGGTTTATCACACTAAATCGGTCTCTGAGTGTGAGGACAAAATTCCGGAGGAAGCCTAGAAGCAGTTGAAGCCAAGTGCTGTAATCATTTGCGAGTTTTTGGATGCATAGCATATGCACATGTTCCGGATGAGAAAGCGGAAGGCTGTATGACAAGGTGAAAGATGTTCTTCACAGGTGTGAACCGTAAAAGGCATACGGGCTATACAATCTATGACAAAGAAACTTGTCATTGGCCGAGATGTGAAGTTCACCGGAGGATGAAGTCACAGAGCAGGAGAATTGCTAGCCTGATTCGGTCTGGAACTTGACCAAGCCATTAGATGTGAACTTGGAGGAAGACAATGTCAACCACCTTTGTGGCGACCATGATGGGTGATGATGTACACCCTCATCATCACGAAAGTCCCTCCACTTTGCGAATTCAGGCTGAGGACTCTGCAAAGACTAAAGCTTACAGGAACATCGCAAAGGTAACCAGTAATCAATTAGATGAAGATTATTACAGTTTTGCTCTCTGCTGAATGTGCAGTCAGTGAGTTTGAAGAAGCAGAGTGAGGAGTCGCAAATGGTGAATCTACGTTGGATGGGAGTATTATGAGAAGAATGAGACTGACGTCGATGAGGTCTGGTGGAAGAGAGGGACTATTCAGGGTCAAGTGGGTATATTAAGCGAGTTTATTGCCCAAGGAGAAGTTGGCGAGGGCATCAGGAGCGGATTAGTGGCGAAAGACTGCAGCGGTGAGAGTTGGCTGTCTGTGGGGTGTGTACACCTGGGCAGGCATGACACGGTCTGAATGGACCCCGGCATTTGCGGCTGGAGAAGGATGGAGCATGTGGGCTGGATGTCAAGTCACACCTTCCTCAATGGAGTGTTGGAAGAGGTCTGTGATATTGACCCCCGCTGGGATTGCCAGAAATACAATGGCAAGAGGAGCAGTCCTAAAGGCAGAAAAAGGCCCTGTTTGCATTGATATTTGGGGCATGTGCAGTGATAATGACGGGCTGTTTTAGGAGAATGGAGTTTGAAAATGCCTTATGGAGAGCACTCTTGTACATGAAGACAAATTCGACGGTGGAGTAATTGTACTGCTGTACGTGACTGATCGTATTCTTGGCAATAACGAGTGGCCTATTCTACCAGTTCTAAGATGCTTTAAGTCAGAGTTGAAATAGCAGGACAGGGGCACGATGAAATATTTTCTCGGCATTGAAGTTGTTGATAACGATTGGCATCTTCATTTCTGGAGGCAAGTATTCGAAGGATGTTCTGGGAAAGCGCTTCAGATGGAGGACACTTTCAAACTGCCCATCACACACACAACAGCCATAAATTTTAAGTATAAACAAGTTAGATACGGGGGAGGTCTGTAGATCCAACCTTGCCCAAAAGCTAGTTAAATAAAAGAGTACGATGTATGGCGCAACTCGACCGAATCGATGTTCGATTCGGTGCGATCGGCCGACTTTCATGGAGACATCAGAAAGGACAACACGCAGCAGCGAGCCGGGGACCTTTACCGCTGTCAGCGGAACGCAAAACCATGGCCTATTTTCATGGACGGGACCGGTTGGAGCTAGTGGGCTTCATCAGGGACGGTGTTTGGTGGCAGTCTTTTAGCAAATCGAAAAATACCTGTTAGGTGTCCTTTCATCTCGGATCAAGAAGCGATCGGGCATCCAAGAAGCAGCCTCGTTGTGTTGTCTACAGCCAGAAACCAGAATATATATGTGTGCAACCTTAGCAGCAGCGACGGTGTAGCTGAGGGTTTGAGTGGCGTGCTGCAATCCTACGGGAAGGGTGCGACAACGTTTCTGTGATAACAATTAAGCCAATTTAACATGAAAGGATCCCGTGGCTGCTGCATTTTTGGATGACCCACGTTGATATTCGTTATCACTTCATCGGAGAGTTAGTGAAATCCAGGAGGAGTCATCTCTGATTCTGGAGGATCCAAGGAGCGGGTTGGCGAGATATTTTCACAGGCCTTTGAAGAAGAAGACTTTGACAAATTGCAAAGGTAGCTTGGAGTCAAAGTGCTTGTGAAATCGGGTTTGACGAGGTGTTAGAAAAATAAACCAGTTTCCTTTGTGTCGCCATCTGCAGACCCATGGGCAGAAACCGGATTCTGCCGCTCCGAGACATGGCGAAGTCGGACTGCGCTTCCATCGATCCGGGATCAAAGCAAAGTGTGACCTTGACCTGTCCCTATCTTCGGATTTTGCGACTGACAAATCAATCCGATCTCATGAGGGGAGTTAATTACGAGATTGACGTTTGTCAAAAACCCTAGATGAGGGTGGTTGGGGATAACCCTTATGCGGTGTGGATAGGATAACCTTATCCTCCTCTCCCCGTGGCTATAAGCGTTTCGGGTCTACGAGACAGGTGGTGCGTAAAAGGAAAGCGGAGCGGGTGTGAGAAGTTCGTGAAAGTGAAAGCGGAAAGAAAAGTGAAACGATTCGTTGAGCGGTGTGGCTCGGTTGAAAATGTCATTTGCCAGACTGCGACATTTTCCCCTGACTGGTTGTCTGCAGCGCCAACCCTGCAGGATGTTATTATTTTCTCGGTTGGGAATATGTATTTCGAGATAAATAAACTTTCTTTGTTGTTTGTGGCATCTTTAGGGTTTGCATTTGTTTTGTTGCTAACATTTGTTGATCTCTGTTTCGACGTTTTCTCCTCTGTTTACGGGTCTTGCCGTGAATAAACCAGTGACGTTGCATCAACGACGAAGTCGAGAGGCCAAAAGTTTTGGCCAAGTGTGGGCTTCGACCTTGGCACTTCGGCTGAACGTGCGGCCGCCACCAAACTTCGCATAATAGTGCACTTGACCTGGGCAGCTGCGGCTATCCCGAACTTCTCTGGCAGCAATGCTTGCTTGACCAAAAAATACGTCGTTGTCGCATTTCGCCCGTGTTGACCTGTGTCGGGGTTGAAAGTAGCAATCGCACTTTCACTGTTGCTTGTAATCGCCGCCGCTGTTTGTCTGTAGTACGCATAGCCTGGCTGACCAGCATGATTCTCCATGCTGGCCATGTTGCACTTCGACAGCCTTCAAAGCACCAAGTCCGCACTGCGCTCGCGGTGACGGACTTCGCCTGCTGGGTAGGCGCCGTTCACTTCCGCCTCGAAGCGAGCAGCTGGCCGTGCGCCCTGCGCAGTCGAACCGTGCAGACTTCGGCGACTGTTGGAAAAAGAAATTTAGTTCCTTGAGCACTACGTGCAGAGGTGTTGTTCCGCTAGAATCCTTGAGATTAATTATATTCGTTGAAACTCCACGGATCAAAACGTCTAGCAAATCGTCATCGTCGTGGCTGCCAGCAGGTGCATAATATAGAGCCCTTTGACCGTCACGATCTTTCGCATCTACGCCGAGGGCGTCTATGCTTAAAAGCCATTTACAAAGTTCCTTATGTCCAACAAAAGCTGCAATATGGAGCACACTTCTTCCGTATTTATCTCGTGCTTTTACTACTTCCATGTCGTATTTATACAGTTTACTGACAACCTCCATCGGTAGATACTCTTCTTCACATTCGGCGGCATAATGCAGTGCAGTCTTTCCTTCCTGGTCTTTCTGTAACGGATCGGCTCCAGCATTCAGCAACTTTTTAACGAGTTCCACGTAACCCCTTGCCGAGGACTCCCGCAGGCACAATGCAAGCTCTATTTTCTTAAAATAAGCTTCTGGTTGTCTGCATAGTGAAAGAAGCCATACCACCATTTCGATGCCTTCATATTCGACCAGATTTAAAGGCGTTTTTCCTTGGTCGTCCTTCCAATCAAGCAAATTATTGCCCTCTGCGTTGACTGAAATCAAAACATGAATGACCTCTTTATTTTTTGTTTTACAACGAAGTGCATGATGCAGTGGAATCTGACTGTTGTTATCTTTGGAAAAGATGCTTGCTTTGTGGTTAAGAAGGAGCCTGCACATGCGTGCCTGACCACAAAAAGCAGCTCTGTGTAGAGGAGTCCTTCCTTTATAGTCCTTGGCATTTGCTAGCTTTCCACTTAATGGCCCTCTGAGCAATTCTTTTGCAATTGCAATTGCTAGCTTTTCATCTTTCTGTTTTGCTGCATAATATCGTACTGTTTCAGTCTTTTATCATCCCTAACTTGTAGCGGGGGCTGAACTCCCCCATTCTATAAGCCTCTTCAACAACTTCGTTTCACCCTCCTTTGCAACCTGAACAAGAATTGTATTCAGAACACCATGCTGACCGTCATAGCTGAATGTGCCGGATCCTCGGTCGTAACATCTCATCAAATGACCTACAATCACCTGCGAGCAGCTTCTGCCTTCTGTAATTCCTTGGATAAACTTTTGTGTCCAAAAAAGGTCGCATCTAAGAGACGATCCGCCTGAACAAGTATGGAGGAAACAAGTGCCAGGTCATCCATCCTCTCTCCTTTTAAATCCCCTGCACATATATTCTTATTCTTTTGGCCAATAGAAGCACTTATGATGCGGTCATATATATTCTTATTCTTTTGGCCAATATAAGATCTTATGATGCGGATTGCCGTAGCTTCCACCGTAAGAAACCAAAATATCCATGTGTCAATATCTCTTCCCATATCATTTGTGAACATCTTTAGGGACCTCATCAGATCATTTGTGAACATCTCTTTCCAGATCTCGTCTGCAAACTTCAAAAAGGGGTCTGTGTTGTTCTTTCTTACAGAATCGCCAATGGCAGAGATCATTTCTTTTATAGAACGACACGAGATCATTCTTCTCAGAGACTCACCCCCTGATTCTCTCACAAGCGTGCGCGTGCTCTGCAAATGCATCGCGAGCTTGTTGAGTCGGTAGCTGGTGTCTTTTATGTCGTCAAATAATGGCTGCATATCTTTTGTGATCTTGATTTTACTGCCATTTGATTTTGCCGAGTGGTTAAGCAACCAACAAAGAACATGATAATTCCAGTCTTCACAGCACAAAAACAAGGCAGCACTCATTCCCTTTTCATCAACCAGACTTTGACCCTCTTCGTCAAGCAGAGTAGCCTGAGAATATGGACAGTTTCCCATGTCATCTGTGTCTGTGGGGATTAAATCATAGTTATGAGTCTCATGCAAATTAACCTTTTCAAGTAAACACATATCAATACGATCAGATCTATTATTCTACTACAGAATTAAACAAAAACAAACGCTTTCCCTCATACTGTCAATGTCCTTGTAATATAAGTAATATACAAGAAAATTCAATGACACCCTAATACAAATTTATATGATAATCCCGCGTCAAAATTTTTACTTCACAGTTATTTTACTAATTTTTTTAAAAACTTCTCTCACCAAAATCTCCAATAATATTATGTTTTATTGTTTTTTAATCATGATACAAATCTAATGACATATTTCATGATTGAAATTTCGTTCACATTAAAAACCTATCTATCTAAAGATCACAGCAAAAGAATGGTTCCTATCTATCTAAAGATCACAGCAAAGAATGGTTCAAACCTGGCCGGACGTTTTCGACCTGTTGTGAGGATTCAACTACCAGCATGTATCCAAGGCAGCTTCTGAAACCCCCGCATGGGCTTCAAACTCATAACTGGAACCATCAATCCACCCATCTAAAAGACGGGCTCTGTCCAACTCCTCCAACAGATTTTGGCTCTTAATTGACTCCACGTGTTTTCTCGCTTCCTCCACGGTTGCCAAACGCCATCCCGATGGAGTTTGGCAAGTTCTCTCTTCCTTTCTGAAGTTCATCTCACCCGTTCTATCTGTGCACACCCCCCTGGCAAACCAAAAAATCTCACCTGTTCTATCTGAGCACACCCCCCTGGCAAACCAAAAAATCTTCCCTGTTCTATCTGAGCACACCCCCGGCAAACCAAAAAGCCTATATATAACCATCTGGAAAACAAACTATAATAGTATAAATATATAGTGGTATCTCTGTTGCTATTTGATTTGGGGGACCATTTCCAGCATAGTCTTTTAGTGAAAATAAACTTTGTAAAATTCTTTCCCATTAAGAGATGAAGATGATAACAGCTTCTTTTATTTTTTAAAAAAATATTTAAAACTTAAAAACTCAAAATCCTAAACAAATTTTTAACCCTGCTAACAGTCAAAGTTACATTCAAATGGCATATTCTAAAACTTTATAGATGCAACAATTTTTTCCCCTTACTTTAAAATGGATTAAGCTAGTATAGAGTCGAGGCTTCAACATTAACACACCACACGTTTTGTTTTTTATTTTACACTAAATTCAAATTTGTATCTAGTGAAAGTTATTTATTTTAGTTAAAAAAATACGCAACATTTTTATAAATTAAATAAATAAATTTTAAAATATAAAAAAATATTAAATAATTTTAAAAAATATATAAAAACATTAATATTAAAATATTAAATTTAAAATAATATTTTTAAAATCTTCTCAATTCAATAATTCTAAAAGACCGAAATGATTGTTTTATTTTTCTTTTTTTAAGTGCAATGACGAAGCAAACCCTACATAAACCTCAATTAATTTGCTCTATATTTTCGAAAGTCATTCAGAGAGTATTTTCGTACATAAACACATTCTATTTTGGGTGATGAGATTACCAATCACTTTATCTTTCTTATTTCAAAGACAACCGGAAAGCCCTCCTTATCAAAAAGACAAGGATCATTGTTCATAATGTTTTTATTCTGTTTTTTATATTAAATGTTATAAAAGTATAAGAATGTTCTTAAATGTTATGAGGAGGATTTAAATTCATGTTCTAAAATTACTATCGAAAAAACTTAAATCCATGCCGTCAGAATCGCTATGGCGGTTCGTCATGTAGTATTCCATTGTATGTAAGAGGATAGTGGGAATAATAATAAAAGTTGAATCATTCATTTGAAGATTTTAAATTTTATTTTTTTTTTTTCGCCGACAGGATCAGGAGCGCAAGGCAGATGGGGGCCCCTGCCCCCAGCTGCGCAGCCAGGGTCAGGCTGCTGGCCCGACTATTGAGCAATCAGGCTCGCTCACGAAATTTTCCTAACGCAATCGGGCTCGCAAGTAAAACTTACACGAGTCGAGTTGCGCACAGAAAATGTGTGCAGTCGGACTACGCACGGAAGAAAGTGTTAAGTCGCGGAGTGGCTGGTCAATGCCCGACTGCGCTGGTCAAATAACAGCAATCCCAGAAGCAGCTGCACGATCGGGTGGACAGCTCAGGACTTAGGCAAATTTTGCCTTGCGAGCTTTGTTAATAGGAGGCTTGCGCGAGCTACTGTGATGATTTGTTTGGCTTGTCAAGAATTGTACGGGAGGAAGAAACACACGAATCTAAATATAATATTAGGATACGAGTTTCAAACTTATTGAACACAAAACGCTACAGCGATTGTACAAACAATGACATATTATATTGAGACGGAGATAACCGCAAACCCTACAAATGCAGCAAACAACGGCGTTTTTGTCTTATAATACGAGGTTACAAAGTCCTCCAGCAAGTCTCTCTGCCGAGACTAAAGGCACAAGGATAAAGCGGAAGGGAAAACAAATGTCGAGTCTGCGCTCAAGACATTAAACGAGATGAGCTATCTTTGCTCATTGAAAAGATCTCGTCTGTTCTTTCTTGAGCCAGGCGTTTCTTTTTCTCTTGCCTTCCTCCACTCTCCTCTCGTTGCTTGGGAACCCAAAGCGCAACCTGCCATGTAGGAGGGAAGATAGGGGTTATCCTTTGACAGTTACGATGGACACTGAACTAAGGGTTTACGACCAGTAAGCCTAATGGTATTAACATTGCGGCGATCGGATGCCGCCGGGCCGTCCCATCCTCAAAGGCCCATACGACGTCAAGTGTGGCTTTTATAGGGATCCCGATGTGCAAGGTACGGTGCAAACCGCCCCCCAAGTTCGGAGCACAATTTGGTGGAGCGTGAAATGCGGATTAGCTGTTTCTTACCCTCCTTTCGCTTTGATTTCACGTTGCTTTGGCTCAGCTTCTCTCGCAATCTGTTGATCCTCCTTCAAACACCATGAAAATATCCTCTAAATGCTCCTGTGAATCTGCATAAAACTATAGTTGAATTTCTCACAAGACTTGACCAACTGCAGTGAAGTGATAACGAATATCCCGATGTGCTTAGTTCGGTCATGGAACATGGGATCCTTTGACAGTGTGATGGCCAAATTATTATCACAAAAAAATGTTGTGGCAACCTTTTCAAGACAGTTTCGATTTCTCGGGAACTCTTCCAGCGATAGCTATCTAACGTACGGGCTGACGTGGTGGTGACATATTAGCTTGCATTTGTGGACAACGCAGCAAATGAGTTTCTTCTTGGATGCATGAGGCGCACGTCCAAATGCTCGGCTATACTCGGAGGTGGTCTTTTGATCGTTAGTGCTACCATCCCGGTCACTACTCTGTGAAGCCACATCAATTTCAGCAGATCCTTTACAGCATAAAATAAATGATGTTTCGCATCCGTTGACATGGCGTAGATCCTCTTCCACACTTTTGGGTGTGTCCTTCGGAGTCTCTTGAAATTGCTGGATCAGTTTAACTTCAAACATCGGATACGGCGGAGTTGGAGTCAATCGCCATTGGACTGGCTAGCCTCTTGAAGCAGTGTGGATCTACATTTCCTCTACGAATCCGAGCTTGCTCAACTTCAAACTGTGTCCACGGGTGTGATATGAGTTTGTTGTCCTCCATCTTGAGCAGCGGGACATCCTTACGCATACTTGCCTGCAGAAATGAAGATGCCATTCGTAGATTGGTCAACTTCAATGCCATAAGGCCTTATCGACTAAGTCTGCTCATCTCGCGCAATTCCTTCTTCATGGCTGTGCACAGGCGGGCAAATAGTGTTGTGCTATTGTCAGTGTAAATTAAATCGTCCACATATAGCGAGACGATTGTAGGCTTTTCTGTATTTATCTTCATGCTCTACGAGTGTGCTCATGAGCATCCCACAAACCATTTTCCTAAAAATAACTATCAATTCGGCTATACCAAGCTCGGTTTGCATGAAATGTAGCAGGGTCTTCTTAGACCCAGAATTTTCCCTTATAGCCTTCAATTTTGCTTAACCACATTGGGTGGTCTCATGAGCCTCCTCCCCCAACCTCTAGTTGAGAAGGCGGCTGCCATCCATCGGTACATCTTCCAGCTCTGTTGAGGCTGTGATCACCGGAATCAGCTTTATTTGTGTCAAGTCAGACTCTGAGGCGCATAAACCTCATGGTAATCTATACCTAAATTTTCTTGTAACCCTTCGCCACAGTTCTGGCTTTATGCTTGTCAACATCTCCTTGGGCGTTGAACTTTGTCTTATACACCCACTTGACCCCAATGGTCTTCTTCCCTACTATAATATACATCGGTTGCCATGTAAATTTCTTTTCAATGGCTTTAATCTCTCCTCATTCATCGCTATTCCACTTAAAGTTCTAACTTGCGTCTTGAACTCTCTTTGGATCCAACTTCGGTAAAAATGCAAGTTGAAAGTACTCTTCATCTACATGGGTTTGGGTTGCCTCATAGATTTTCTTGCAAGCTCCTTGTCTTCATTTCGTCACCAAGTTAAGATTCTACTTGCAGGTGGCCGAGATTGAGTGAATTTGTGCTACTCCTTCCTTGCTGTACTGATTTGTAGGTAATTATGAACTTCCTTCTTCCAAGTCAACAGACTTCTTCTTTGAGATCTGGCTTGGCAGTTCTTGGCTCTAGTTTCAGGGCTTCATCTTCAAGAAACTTCACGAACGTGTAGGCTTCTTCATCACGAGGGTGTATATCC